>VDFB02075321.1:233342858-233562909 GCA_007258455.2 Sequoia sempervirens | reverse complement strand
GTAGTGCTTGACATGCATGCCATTCGATGACCATCATGTTAGGAAAAATATTACTAAGTTGAGAAATAATACCAAAAGTAATTAAGCACATCGACTTGGATTCTACCACCTTATTGATATTGTGTAAGTTGAATGCAATTTATACCTAGTGAAACTTCCACAATTTGAGTCTATTGGCCTAACCTTTGTTATGAAAATGTTGGCTAAGGACTATGTTTGGTTGTGAGGAAAATTAAGCTGATAAAATTTATGATAAAAGATTTGAACCTTAGCACTTAAAGTATAAATGATAAACAAAAATAATTTTACACATGTTTGATTTAGTGAAAAGAAGTCGGAAAGAGTGAAGAAGTGGAGTTTGGAAGTCATGAAAAACGAATGAGAAGCTAAGTCTACAACCTTATTTTTTTATGTTATAATATGAGTACTTTTTATAATGATTAATTGAAGAGTTTTTTTAGTTATCATTATTATTCTAAAATTCTACATATAACAAGACTTAAAATAACACAAATTAAAAAAAAATACAAATATGTTTAAAACTATTAAGAAATTAGCAATGATCACATCTAAATAAAAATCAATAAAAACTTTCAAACCTCTTCTCAATTTAAAATTTATATTTTCAATACTAAAATACACCTATTTTATAAAAATAGATTCATATTATTCCGTTTAACTATATTTTCCCATTTCAAAATAAAACTAGAAACCGCAGTCATGAAATAATAAAGGAAAAATATGAAAAAGCGAGCAGAAAGTGCGGTTCATTACTTACCCTTGAGTTATATCCATGGACAAGCCTGAGTGATCACAGATCTGTAGAAGGGCATGCTTCCACTCATCAACCTCTTCTGTTGGGTGTCGATCTGGATGGCCATAATGTTTTACAAACGATTTCTTATAAGGGCTGTTATTGCCTTGAGGATATCTAACATGAGTTGGATCCACATGATAAAATAGAGGAATGATCAAGCCAGGGGTGCTCAACATTGCAGCGGCCTCCTTCAGACACCATGCTGAGTCTGCATACCCTTTGGAAAATATAGAAATGCGTATGGCACTGCTCTCGATTGCTCTTTCCAAACTAGGCCAAATCTCTTCACCCTTTTCCAATTTTTCGTCATCTTTATGGACGTTGAGTCCTGCTGCGGAGAGGGCTTCAAAGAGATGATCGACCAGAGTCTTTCTGATATCTTCTCCCCTGAAACTCAGAAACACATGATACCTCTTATTGCTATGGAAGGTAAGCTTAGTTGAGGGAGGATTGTATTGTTCCATCTTACAAATGCTGGATCTGAAGGGAAAGGCTTACTAACAATAGAAAGAAAACAGAGGATTCAACCTAGAATATCAGATCTTGCACTCAACTATACAGAGATTTGAAAAGAAAAGTTTCCTAGCGATAGAAAGAAAACAAATGATTCAACCCAAAATCTCAGATTTAGAACTCAACCATACTAATGGTTATCTCTGATCACACATCGCCGCGCCGTATCTATTTATAGATTGCAAACTGCAGCCAATATTGACTAACGCGAGCATGCTACTTTGACTAACTGTTCTTCCATCACGCCAACTTCACTGGCACGACGGTCGTGCCCGCTTTTATTCTTTCTGGGGTCCACTCTCATTTCTTTTTCCCGTAGTTAGTTTGCTATTTAATTTTCTCATGTTTCCATGATAACGAAAGTTTTTTAGGCTGTCTGTTTCGATCATCTACCCATACAACCAGAGAGTAACCTCTGCCTTACTATTCATTTCAATTATATTGAATGGTTTAATGAGCATGTTCATAGTTTATAAAAGAGGTTATATATGTTTTTTGTGTGGTAGTATGTTGATTGTCTATTTGTTATTTTTATATGTATTTTTTTTTTTAATTGATTCAATTAAAAAAAAAGAGATTATACAATTTGTTAGAAGTATATTTATTTATTTATTGATAATAAATTAAATTATTAAATTATGTGTTGTTTTTTGAAATTATGTCATATTAAAATTTGTTTTGTTTCATTTAAGATAAGTGATTTTTTTTATATCACATATTAGATAAAGATAGTTATTTTTTTCTATGTTATATATTGAAATGTATTAATGTGATTTTTTGAATTTGTTTTGGACATTGTTGGGATAGTGTTCTATTTATTTTTATAGGATTGTATACATATTGTTTTAAATGGTTGCATACTTTCAGCACCAAAATGAAAAGGATATTTATAAATCCAATAATCTTCGAACTTGTGACAATGTTATGAAGTAAGATTTTGACAACCTATGTTCCAATAATCATTGAACTTGTGACAATGTTATTAAGTAAGACTTTGAGAGTCTATGTATCCTATATCGATTATTACTTTAGTAATTGTTAAACCCTCTACTCTATGGATTGCCAATGTTCAAGCCACTTTTAGTAGGATTTGTTGTTAACCACAATAAGTGATAAGAACAACTGGAATTAGTTGTGGCTCTTATGTGTCCCATTTACAATAACAAAGAGATGTTTTTTGTAGAATTATATAACTTTATGGAAATAAAGAGAGGTCAATCAATTGGTTTGCTCTTATTTTTGTAGAATATCATCTACTTCACCTCAAAACAAAGTTCATGCACCCAAGATATGAAGGTTGATAAAAATGATACAAAAAGCTACATTAAAATCATCTCAAATCATTACTAATACAACTTTGCAAACCGTTGAGAGGGAATTTTTTTTATCATATGATTAAAATCTCATTTTTTGTGTCATACAAGATTCTTAATCTTTTATAGTTTACAAAATAATTACATAAATATGACCATATAATTTAGTCCCATGACCTATCTTATCTAGCCAATCACACATCCCCAACTACATCTTTATCTTTTCAAAATTAGTCCTTTATGTATTATGTAGATGTTGAATTTGATGAGAACCATTTCCATTTAAGCATTACATTTTTTACAATTGTTCAAAATTATTTTTGTCTCATTCATACTATTATATTTCTTTAAATTTGGTGAGTTTAGTGAGAAGACACACTTTACCAATATACTAGGTTGTAGACACTGAAAAATGTCCTAATTTTTCCAGTGCCATTTTTCTTGGTCGCCATCCTTCAATAATTGAATAATTTTAATTATTCAATTATGTTCAATCATATTCCTCTATTGAATAAATATTTTTTAATTATTTAATTAATTCACCTTTCTCATTTCTTTTCTATCTTGATCAATTAAAATAAATTAATCACGTCACTAATTCCCCCTCTTCTTTAATAGTTTAATAAATTATATTATTTATTTAATTATTCCTTTATCACCTTTCATCTATAGTTAAATAACTACCATTAATTATTTATCTATTCATGGTCTTTTATTTCCTCTATAGTTAAATAATTATCAAAATTGTTTAATTATCCCTTGTCACCTTCCCCTATTAAATAATTAATCTAAATTAATTATTTAATGTCTAATTTCTATAATGAATTTAATTAAATGCTCCTCTTTTCATTTTCTCCAAATAAATAATTTTTCTACTTATCCACGTCCTCCATTTTCCTCCATTTTTGAATAAATTATCTATGCACCTCTTTTGGTCAAAGATGCCCTGTCATTAACCCCTATCATAGCCTTCATTGCTATCATAACCTTCATTTTTTTCATAGTTGTCAAGCATCATATCTGTCATGATTCCTCCAATAATAACATATTTCTGGTGCATCAATTCTAGACCATTGATTTTGGCATCTTTGTAGAAGTTTAATCTTGATCATCCATTTTGTAACCTCCCTCTCATGCATCCTCCACCATTTCTCTTGGAATCCTTCTAGAGGATTAATCTCAGTCATCCATTCGAAAGGTTATCTATAAAAACAACCTTCCTCCTCCATTTTCACTTGAACAACTAATCTTCTCCAACTTTCTTGCTTACTATTTGTAGGTTTTGCAAAAGTATTCCAACAAATCTGAGGGAAAAGTTGCATAAGAAGAAGAAGAGCAAGGGAAGTGAATCAACCAATATTGGGAGTAATTTATTTTATGCTTTGCATTTCTAGTTCTCTCCATTATTTTGTATTCTCTTGTTGATGAGGTTAGTATTAGTCTAGAGGTCTTAGCTGTCGCTATTCTAGGTTAGAAACTAAGAAACCCCATCTCACAGGTTACATAAATAGGCCACATTTTAATTTCAATGCTTTCAAAGATAATTAAAGTTTCATCACTTGACTATGGTTTTTTAGCTTTAGAAAAAGAAAAAATATATGTCAAGTAAATCTACATTTATTTACAAAAAAAAAAGATATGTACGAAGAATATAAAAATGATGGAAAAGTTTCAATATTACCTTTTTTAAGTAGATAAAGTATGTGTTCCTAAATTGCAAAATTATTCTGCCCAAATGATATATTATGCATGTGTAGTTATTACCAAAATAAACTCAAGATTGGAGGTTTGACCTTCAAAAATAAACTAAATATTAGTTGTGTTGCAAACTAACACAAAATAAATAAAGGAAAACTTAGAGAAACAAAAAAATATAAACCACCATCAAGCAAAGAACAACTCCTTTAACTTACTCACACACTACACAATCTCCATGAGACAATTTACTTCCATTCCTATTTGAATATAAAATGAGCATAGAAATATGGGAGTTATATTAAGGAAATATTTTAAAGTTGCATTAATCATATTGGGCTCCTCAAATTTAGCTTTGGAATTAAGTTCTAAAGTTATAATTGAAGGAAATTCACCATCAAAATTTGACCTTCATGTGAGTAAAGAGAGTCTCAAAAGTATTCATGAAAGTCAATGAGAAGAAGTTGTAGAAATTATAAGAGGAATTTTTTGTTTGTAATTATTCCATGATATTTGTAAATTTTATATCATTATTAGGAAATAAAAGCAGGGAAAACTTTAGTGGTGAATCTTCGCCAATTGGTGAATAATTAAAATTGAGACCTCCAGAAATGGTGAATAGTACAAGCTAAAAAGGATGATGAATCGCCAGGTTTTTACAAAAAATTAATTTTGTCTTGATTAATTCGCCTATGCATTATTTTTTAAATGATGCATCATTGGAACTAATTCTCCAGTAGTTTATATTGTAATTACAAATATTAATTATATTCACTAGTAATATTATATTTCTACCATTAATTTTGGGGCAATATCGCCACTAATAATAAATTACCATTTCATTTTAGGGATATTTTAGCCTTAAATAGGGCTTTTATTTATTTCCATCGATTAGCTTTTTAATGGGATGGCTATAGGGTGATTTCGTGACTTATATGCACGTGCATTTTAAAAGGCTTGTTGAGGCTTAGAATTTTTTTTGGGCCACAAGATTAGATTTAATTGTGTGGCCCAAAATAAATTTTGGGCCTTAAAAATTCTTTTAAAAGGCACACACATATAGGTTGTGGAATCAACCTGCAACCATTCGATTAAAAAGCTAATTGATGGTAACAATTTCACTTTTCATATAGTCTTTTTTTTAAAGTGAGAATTTTAAGAAATGCTTAATCTGTGTGTGCTACGATGCATTTTCGATAGTGAATTATAGCCAGGCGGTGCTTTTCCCTCGACCTCGCTGGCCACTTTCCTTGACCCCATGAGGGGAATTGCCCTTGACTCGGGGCCATGTCACGCCTCTGCCCTATCACTCAATATTACAAAAAATAAAAAATATATGGGGGAACTGCATTGACCAACTATGAAAATTTTTAAAGGAGAGATTTGCCATTGTAATTAATATTTTTAGTGATTATTCGCTAGGATTCGCCACTGTGATTATTATTTTTACCAATTATTTATTAAGATTCGCCAAGATTTTACAGATTTTTTTAATATTGTGCATAGATTCGCCAAGAAAATTAATATATTTTTTCAAATAAAAGGAAAGATTCATGAGGATTTTACACCTTCATCGCAGGGGTTTCAGTTATCCCCGAAGCATGAAAATTTACCTAAATTACCTTAGTATGAGATAATTTTTACAAAATAATGAGGGTAACAAAATGGATTTGTGGGAATTTTGTATTCATATTGTTTAGAGTCATTCCTCTTCCCACTACTTCCATTGGATTATATATGTGTACTTTATATGTGTGCATACCATTGGAACTAGAACAAAGGGAAAATATGTAGATCAAACTTGATCTTCAATTTCATAACACTACTATGACATTTGAAAAACCTTGACAATTTGTGTTTCCGATGTTAATATTGCTCTATTGATTGTGAGACCTCATGCTTTATAAATTTTTAGTGCCCAAGCCATCTTAAGGGTGGTTTTCCATTAGTCATCAAGAGAATAGAATAATTGGAACACTTTGTGGGTCATTTTTGTCTGTAGCAAGTCCAACATAATGTTGGAACTTCAAGTTCCACCAAGGAAGTAGTAGATTAGGTGGTTGAGTTCATTATTGTACACGATGATAATGGCATTGTCAAGAACACACATCACAAGCTAAGTTACAACCCAAAAATTTAAATTTAGCATAACACATTGTCAAACACATAACTTATTTGTTGTTATAATTTTGCATAAACTATAATTCTACCTAGGACCCAATGCCTATTAAAACTAATCATAAAAATAGAAAATAAATAAATAATTTCTATATTCAATATTATGAAACATATTTACAAAGAGAAATTTGTACAAATATATAGGCCTCTTAGATGCATGAATCAAGGAATTGACATGTTGAAGAGGTATAAGTTTAATCCTCAATCATTTTTAATCCAAAGGTGAATTAACTCAATATAATAGATAAATTTGACACCTAACCACTATCAATTAAGGATTGGTAAAGTAGTGGAAAAACATGAGTGCAATCTTGAGTTCAAGTAAACTTGCACATGCATTATTAGCAACCTAGGTGAGGGAAATTAAATATTTTAATCTCCTAAGTAAGATTAATTAACTAGGTGAAAAATTACACTTAGAATGAACACTATCCTAGAAAAAGAAAAATATTTATACCAACATTTGTCATTAGCTTGTCATCTAAATTTAAAATTGGCCCACCACTTGTTTTCTCAAAAATGCATTTTGCAACAATTGTGGTAGTTGACTTCAATATTTGTTTGTACAAGTTTATTGAAACCAATTCATTTGTTTCAAGAAAATGTATTGGAAAATGAAATGTATCTTGTTCGTTAGTAGAAAGGTGCATATGATGATTTCTCAATACATCAATTATGAGCTTTCAAAATAAAATAGAAGTTAGAGTTTGTAGTTCAACACTTCTTGAGATGCATTTTTATTTTGGTGATAAATTTTAGGCCAACTCTATAATTTTGTGAATTTTTTGGTGATGTATATGATCACTACATGGAAAGATATAATAGGTTGGAAATTGACATTTATATGCCAAATTAAAATAATTGGGTTGTAGATTTTCATCTTATCATTATTTTTTGTAACCATGTGTGTTTTGTGGCCATGCTTCTACTAATAACCAAAGTATATGTTTTCCAAAATCCTGAAAGATCTTTGTAATGATAGACCATTGATGACCCTATCTCTCAAAGCATGATTATATGTTACATTTTGTGTGACATTGAACATGATTTAATAATTATATGTAATAATGTGTATAAAATTTCTCTCAATTTATCTTTCTAAGATCAATCCAATAATTTCTTCCTTTTCCAATTTGTCATTATCTAAGAAGACATTTCATCCTATTGTGAAGAGATCTTGAAAGATATGATCAACTAGAGTTTTTCTCACAAATATTCTCTCCTAAAAATTTGAAACACAAAATACCTAGGCATGTGCAGATCATCATGGAAAAATAGGCCCTTAAGGGCAAAATCTTAAAAATTAGAGTTAGGTAACTTGACGCAAAAATTTGAATAAGCATTCTATATTATTTCAAAATATGTAAGAATAGAATCTATAGAAAAATTGAATTTAGTTTCTAAACTACTAGGTTTATTTTTAAAAACTATTTGGTGAAAATTGAAATTTCCAATGTATTAGTAATTCTTAAATTTTAGGAAAAATAAGCATAGGTGTCTCCACCACCACCCTAACCACAATAAAATGTGATAATATTTTTTATAATATTTTAGATATAAGTAGAGGACTCATGTCCGATGTGATGCACATTTTTTGTAATTTTTTCCAAGCAAATAATTAATTATAAATTTTATTACAACTTTTAAAAATAAAAATTTTGTGTGTCAACCAATCTTAGCTTGGTCAAAAATTCATTAAATTAAATTTTTCTTTTTTAATCCTATAGTATGTGAAGCATAGAATGTGACACATGTTTTGGATTCAAAAAATGTGACAATGCTTTGGAAAAGCTATAGATGTTTTTAATCACTCCTATCAATCAAGACTTTAGTTGTAATTCAAATAGAATATGAATAATAATTATTTATTAAATTCAAAGTATAGCATAATTTATATTGGTGGAAAGCTGAAAATATCCTTTTAAAAACCCTTTTGTTTTATCAATTTTGGGTAAAAAAGTCACAGCCACATACCTTAATGTGATACCCATCATATCACCACTTTTCAAGCCCTATCATGATCCTTTTTACATACCTAATTCTTATTTCTTTGAAAGGAAATTTTAATTTGGGATGCTTGTATTGTTCCATCTTGAAGTTGGAGCTAAAGAGAAGGATTACTACCTAATGATCGAAAGAAAATATAGGATTCAACCCAAAATATCAAATCTTGAACTTAACCATATAAAAATGTTTTAAATTTGATCACACACCATCATGCCATATCTAATTGTATATTGCAAATGACAACCAACATTGACCAAAAAAATAAATGAATTAACTAGCATGATAGTTGTGTTAGATTTTATTACTTTTTCGTGTTTAGGTGGCTTCTTAAGTTTTTTTATGTTCATATGTGAAAAATAAATTAGTCTTAATATATTTCAACCATCTATGTCTAGAATGATGAAGATTAATATTCTTAACATTTTTGAGAATTAGAAAATCCTATGCTCTTAGTTTTACTGATTTTAATAATTATTATTGGGAGAGAAAGGCTAGTATGTTTTAAATATTATACTCTCTTGTAACTTTCTTTGTTGGCTCTTCTAGCCTTTTGTTTGACCTTCTCGTCTTTTTATGGTGGTTGTCAGCTATTCAGTCTTTTCCTTTGTGCAAACGGCTTTGTCTCTGCTGGACTTTTCTCATTCCTTTCTTCAAGCAAACTTTGTGGTTTTGTGTCCCCTGTGAAACCCTCGCTTAATCTCTTTATCAAAACATTCTTTGGCTTGCTCAAAACAAATTTATACATTGAGTCAAAGTGCATTTGAGATAATCCAAAAAATTAATGAGTTAAATTGATTAAGTCTAAATATTTTTGAAATATAAAAATATATTTTATTAGTGTATTTCAAAAAATTTAAAACATTTCAGAGTTCAAATTTTGGAGTAAAATTTATAATTTACCTCATTGAATTCCAATACTTTGGTATGACATGCTCTAGAAGAATGATTACTCTAAATTAATCTATTTAGAATTAAGAAAATACAACATAAATATAAAGGAAAATACATTCAAGATAACTGCTATACAATGCTGAAAATTAGCTTCTTTATTTGCAACAAGAGATGTATTGTGTTAGGTTCTTGTTAATGATGTCATGAATGTAATAAATCTTGTTGTAAATAATCAATGTAAGCATTGCAGTTATTTTGAAGAACCATATAATTAAAAAAAAACTCATATGATTGGTATCTAGAAATGCAATTAGAGAACTATTAGTTCTCTTTAAATATTTTTGAACAAACATTTTGTAGGTATTTTCAGAGTGTTTCTTGATACATATAATTTTTCAAGGTCTTGTATGGTACTTTTATACATCCGCACACACTTCAATTCTTAGATGGATTCTACTAATGAGAGTCAATGATCTATAGTTTGATATAAGTACTACTATCCATTTATATTGATATCTTGGAGGATTACTAGTATTCAATTTTTTTTGGAAGACCAAGGGGCTATCAATCAAGAAACATTTATGTGACAAGTTACCGGTAGAAAAAATGAAAATAAGGGTCGCAACATCAAGAGTTAATGACAATAGATACGAGACTTAACAATATACAAGTCATCTAAAATTTGATATTATATTCAAACTCTACTATGACATTGGTTTTAATCTAAATTTTATGAATTGAAATATTAATTTAGAAGATTAATGGACATGATCAAATTTATAGATTGAAAAGAAAAACCCTTCGAATTAATTTAAAATAGAGCTAAAAGTATCAATAAAATAGAAAAACTTAATAAAAAATTTCAATTTCTTTAATTTTTGTTACATTCTAATAATATAAATTATGTTAACGCAACATTAAATTTCAAATATTTTCTGTATCTGTACAGTTGCAGAAACATAATTTAACAACAAAATACGTACAATTGTCAAAGTCTACAATTTGAGTCTTCATTGATGACCTTTCTAAATAATAAATGAAAGAAACTAAGAAGCGTTTTATTCTTCTTATACTTGAATGTATGTATGCAATTTCTACTGAAGTCTGAGTGTCCTTCGCCAGCTGTGGCATGTATAGAAATGGTTTTAGTTTTTCCAATTTCGCCCTACACTTGACCAGTCCAGCCAATCATTGATAGTGACAGTGGCAGCCATCAGAACATTTTTCTTCACGCGGTTTCAATTTCCTTACGACTTCCCTTTTATTTATTTATCCTTCCCATTTGCAAATCACAGCAAATGTTATTCCATCACGCCAGCTTTACTGGCACGGCAGGCTGCCCGCTTTTATTTATTTATTTATTTTTAAGGGGCTTACTCGCATTACTGTTCAAAGTTATGGAGTTTTTATCTGTTCAGAAGTTTCCTCCTCTCTATTTTATTGTAATTAGGTGGATTGAAACTTTCAATGAGCATGCTCATAATTTTTATATAGAATTAGAATTTGTTAGGTATTCATTTTTCTTATTTCTTTTTAGGGGTCTATTGGCACTACTGTTTGCTTTGGATTTTTATAACTTTTCCATGTTCACATAATGTGCAAAGTTATGAAGTCTTCATTTGTTTAGAAATTTCCTCTTCTCTATTTTATTGCAATTAGGTAGATTGAAACTTTCAATGAGCATGCTCATAGTTTTTATACATAATTTGTTAGGTACCTATTTTTCTTATTTCTTTTGAGGGGTCTACTCACACTACTGTTTGCTTTGGATTCTCATAACTTTTCCATACTCACATAATGTGCAAAGTTATGAAGTCTTCATCTATTTAGAAATTTCTTCTATTTTATTGCAATTAGATAAATTGAAACTTTCAATAAGCATGCTCATAACTTTTACATAGAATTTATTATGTACCCATTTTTCTTATTAATAAATTATTTGGTCCATTAAATGATGTAATTGTTATTTCTTAAAAGTTGTTTTGTTTCATTTAATATGATTGAATTTTTTATATTATGTATTAAATAATTTTTCTTTATATAATGAAATGTATTAGTAAAGTTTTTATAGATTTGTTTTAAACATTTATAAGGTAGTTTTTATCTTATTTTTAAACCATTACATACATACTATTTTAGATATGTGTATACTTTTAGCATGTGAATGTAAAGAATATTCATAATCTAACAATCTTCAAACTTGTGACATTATTGTGAAGGTAAGACTCTAATGGCATATGTTTCCAGTGTTGACTATTGCTCTAGTGATTGTTAAACCCTATGTATTATAGATTTTCAATTCCCAAACTATTTTTAATTGAGATTTGTTGTCAGCCATAACAAGCAACAAGAGCAACTAGAATTATTGGTGGCTCTTTTGTGTCCTACTTATGAGAATAAGGAGATAAAGGGATGGCTTTCTCTCATTTTTTATCACTATAACTTTATGGCAACAAAGAGAGGTCAATCAAGTGGCTTGGTTTCATTTTTGTAGACAATAACAACTACTTCATCTTTGAACAAAATTCACGCATCAAAGACATGCATCTTGATAAAATGGTCCACAAAGCCACATTAAAATCATCTCAAATGATTATCAACACAAGTTTTATTATATTTATCAACGAGACAATTTTAAAAACTTGTATACTTAAATTCTCATTTTTGTGCAATATAGTCTTCCTAAACTTTAATTTTATTTTATAATAAAAATACATAAATATGAGCATCTAAGTTAGCCCCATAATTTTTCTCATCTCACTAATCACATTTGTAGCCACACCTTTATATTTTTTTGAAGTAATCATTTATGTACTACATAGACACTAAATTTGATGGGAACCATTTCCCTCTAACCATTAATTTGCTTACAATTTTTGTTCAAAGTTATTTTTTGTCTTATTCATATTGTAATATTTCTTTAACTTTGATGAGTTCAACATCAGAAGAAAAAAATTATCAGTATAACACGTTGCATAAGTAGACCACATTCTAATTTCAATTCTTTTAGAATTAATGAAACTTTCATCAATTAATGATGATTTGATACTAGTGTAAGAAAAAGGGTAAATATATGTTAAGTAAATAAACATTTATTTTATAGAAAATAAAATAGAGATGATATGTAAGAACACATAAATGATGGACAAGTGTCAACATTGTTGTTTTTAGTTAGAGAAAGTAAATATTTCAAAATTTCAAAAATATTTTACATGAAGTGATATATTATTCATGTATAGGTATTGCCAAAATGAACTCAAGGTTGGAGAGCCCAGTCTTCTTTACTTGTGTTACAAATTGAAACAAAAAAAAAAAAAAAAAATTAGTGAAACACAAACACCTAAACCACCTTCAAGCATAGAACACCTCCTTCAATATAGTCACAACTCGCACAATCTTCTTGATATGGTTTGTTTCCATTGCAATTTGAGCATAAGATTAGTATATTTATGTGAGAGTTATATAAAGGAAACATTTCAAAGTTACATTAATCATAATGGCCTCCTCAAATTCAGTTTTAGAGTTAAGTTTTAGGGTTGTAATTTAAGGGAATTCACCATTAGAATTTGAATACCATTTCAATAAATATTGTTTCAAAAAAACTCATTAAAGTTAATGAGAATAAATTATAAAATTTGTGAGAGGAATTATTTTTTGGCCCTCTTAAGAGATTTATTTATTTTATATCATTGTTAGGGAACAAACACATGAAAATTCACCTAAATTCCCTCAGTGTGATTAATCATTTTTTAACATTATATAATGAGGGAAATGAATTGAATTTGTGGAATTTTACATTGAATTTTATAGAGAATGTCCTCCTCCTCTTTCTTAGATTGGATTACATACATATTATTTTTCATGTGTGTATACCATTAGAATTAGAATATAATGTAGATATGTAGATCAAACAATCTTTAAACTCATGATAATATGATGAATGAAAGATCTTGAAAATTTGTGTTTCTTATACTAATTGTTGCTTTATTGATTGTGAGACCTTGTGATTTATGGGTTTGACCAATTTTTATTGGCTATGGGTTGGTTGCCAATTTGAAGGCCATGTGAATATTAATTTATTTTTACTATATTTATGGGTTGTCCACTAAGGGATGCATGGGTTTTTCCAAGTGGTATTTATCTCTTGTTTTGGGTTACCACAATGGTTTTCCCTCTCACATATCTCTATAAATTGGATCCTTGAGATAGTATTTTTTATAAGTTATTTTGCAGGTTGTTGAAGCAATGAAGTACTTGGACCAAAAATTAGAGTTAGATGTTGTGTTGATGTAAACTTATTTTAAGGATTAATACAATCATTGAATCTCTTTGGGTGTGGAGTTTTTCACACATCTCTATGTATATCTTGTGTCCCTTGTGTTTCTTAACTTGTGGCATTTTTTATGTTAATATTGAAACTACAATCTTTGTAATCATCATATTGGATTAATCTTGAATCCATTTTCATATTTACATTCACATATATAAAATTTCAAGGCTTGTGTCCATGATGGTTGAGTTCTCAAGATACAATCAACTAGTTATCAAGGAGTTAAAATAACACAAAATAAAATTCATCACTCCTTGGAGGACTTATGTTTATGTAAAAATTCCTTATGGCCTCAAGAATGTTGGTATTATTTCTTAGAGGGCCATGGATGTAGATAGTGTTGGCCTCATTGATTAGATAATGGTGGTTTATGAGGATAATCTTATAGCCTATACAAAAAATGAGAGCATTATAAGCATTTGGAGATTATTTTTGAAAGATGCCTTGAATACGGTATATCACTCAATCCCGAGAAATTCATGTTTTCTATCAAGGTTCAAGAAAGTTGTTGGGGCATATCATATATAAAGAATTTGTTGGGATAGACCTTGAAAGAACAAAAATTATTGGCTTTATCCCTCAACGTAAAATAATAAAAATAAATTTAGCCTTTATTTGGCCATATCAACTTTGTGAGGAGGTTTGTCCCAAATTTTGCTAAGAAAATTAAAGCCATCTCCACTATGCTCAAGAAAGGAAACGTCTTTTTTTTTGGGATAAAAGTTAACAAGTCCTTCCTAGGAATGAAAGAAGCCCTCAAAAAAGTAGTTGTGTTGGAAAGCCTTGATTATACATAACCATTAGACTATTTATTCTCATTCACATTAGTTTACACTATAGCTATAATCTTACTAAAAAAACAAAGATGGATTTAAATAACCAATTTCCTTCTTTAGAAAGTCACTCTATTGTCACTCTATATTAAAATGCTCTATTATGGAAAATTATGTTAATGAAAATTTTAAGGTAGTTAAGAACTTTCAACCTTACCTAATTGAAACCAAAATTGTTATCTATTTGTTGCACAATGCAATAAGATATATCTTTACACAATAAGAAATTTAATATGGATATGTAGAGCATAAAATTACTTAGAGGAAAAGGATTCATAAAGATTATGGATGAGGTACAAATATTGAGGGAGTTGAGGTTAATAGTCTGTGACATTCATGCCCCTTTTCCTTTCCTTTTAAAAATGACCCTTGGTACAATAACATTGTGTATTACTTAGAAAACGTGAATGTCTCACCTAACATCATGGAAAACAACAAAGTTCTCTCAATCTTGTAACCCAAAATTACATTTTATTGCATGGTGAGATAACATGGAGAAATATTGTGGGTGTGTTATTAAAATGTGAGAATTTAAAGAAAACTCATAGAGTCATGAATTAAATTTATATTGACTAGGATGACATTATATTATACTTTACTTGTGGAAGAAAAAAGAAGAAGAAAGGAGTATGTGTTATGACTTAAAGGTTGCAAGTTGTGCATGGAATGAGAGGAAAAAAATTAAATTATTCTAGTATATCAAGTCGGTTTGTACATGTGGGCTAACATGAAAATGTGTAATTTAATGGTTGCATTGTTACATAGGAAAGATACAATTATGGATTCTATATTTCTATCGCATAGGGTTCAATCTAGTTTTATTTATTTAAAATAAATGGTTCTTGAATATTTTTTTTACACATTTATTTTGGTGTCAATAATAAATTGCTTGGAAAATCCACTTAGTTTTGGATAATTTCATTTCATCCTTAGTACTATAGGAAAAAAATATATATACATTCATCTTGTTCTCCAATACTCTATATACTTGAACGAGTAATTAAGTTGATTCTTAAAATTGATAAACATTCATACTTAAATCATATAAAACAATGTCTACATAGGAAAATTATATATATATGTTTACATATGCAAATATACACGAGAGATTATTTTTATATTATAAAATTCTAAAACACATAATAAATAAGCCATTTATATTAGGTATATTTATGTTCATAAATATGTATATTTTAGCAATACTCTATATGTATTATATTTTCTAAGTTAGAATTCTAAGCACAAAAGATAGTTTCAAATAATTTTAAGGGTAGCATGCCCTATTGACCCCAGGTATATAGGGGGGTCAACTACTTTGGCCACCCCTCTCCATGCATCTAGGAAGGCGACATGGGGGCTACCACCTTTGGGGTTGTGAGCCTCTATGAAGAGGGTTGCATCCAACTCTTTATCATGTGGATTTAACAAATTTAAAACCTGTCTCGTGCCAATCATTAGCAGCTAGAATATGGTTGCTTGGAAATGTTTTGGAAATTAAAATCAAGTGTGAAACAAAATATTTTCTCTAAAGGTCTATGTTTTGGAACCACCAGAATGGAGTCCCCTTAAGCATTTACCTGTATATATTCTTAGAATCTGTTGGTTGAAGATTTTGTAATCACTTAATTAATTAAAAAAATTTGATTTCAACCAAAACTATGATGAGATTTGAATATCTCCTTAGAAAGTGGAGGCTCCCTTCTTACTGTTCACTAAATGTTAAACTAGTAACTAAGTATGATTATATGCACTATAACTAACTATGGGTGTTATCATGAATCTTATTCTCCTTTTTTGAACATATGGTTATCACTTACACAAATTACAATTATACCTCATGACAATTATAATATATATTTCACCACAAAGTCCTAGTTCGAGCAATAATAACCAATATCAAACTTGATTAAACAAAAGAGTAACTGAAGCGATACCAGTGAGTGTTGATGACCAAAAAACCACAAAAGTGGAAAGAATTTTGTTTCCTTCTATGGTTATTCGTAAAGATATAGAATGAAGCACATTGCAGCTCAAAGTCTTCAACATACACCGCCAAATGATTCATAAAATTTTGATAATAACCAACAACCCAAAGTCTCCAAATAATTACCAAAATACACACATAAGAATAAAAACTTCAAATATAATAATGCAACCCAAATTCTACAAAATTATATTTAAATTCCCTTCTAAACAATATGATATCACACCACTTATTCAATATTTTACAAGAAAATGTAATTAGAAGGAGATAAGAACAATCTCACCACATAACAAAGAAGATCCAAAACAAAGGTTGGATCTGCAAAATTTGCCTCTTTTATTGATTGAAATTTGATTTTCACATTAAACACAAAGTCTCAATATGTTTTTTAAATGGGAAAAAATTCGCTTCAAAAGATAAAAGGTATCAATTACAAAAGAGCTCCTTCATATATAGAGAGGAGAGCTAAGAGCTAATCTAGGAAAGCTACAACTAGCTTGACTTATTAAACAATAGAGTCTAATTTGATTTAGGACTTCTTTAGTTTTACATGTAATTGCATATGTACACAAGACATGTAATATGTCATAAAATAATTATATAAAGGAAAAAAGAAGGAAATAATTTAAGTCTGAAAAGTCATGTTCATTCATTCTTCACCATCTTTCTCCAAGAAGTCTTCATATTTCTTCAAGGATGCTTGGAATTCTGAATCATTAGGTCCTGAGGTATGACTCAAGACTACAAGTACTCATGTGATTAAGTACTTGATGGAGATACAAGCTTTCCCATGCCTTTTCAGTACAACTTTAAGGTTATCCAAAGTAAGTTGAATTTCCACCAATTTGTCAATAGAAGCTACTGAAAAAATCTTCATCATCAAAATCATTTTTCATCATTGAGGTTACAAACTCTTGGATAATTGTATCTGAGGGAAGAACTTTCTAGTTGTCATCAACCACTTGACAAGGCAACTCTTTGATTTTGGTGACAAGGTCTAAAAATTTATCTTCACCTACTTCTTGAGCTTCCTCTAAATCTTTGATCAGGTCCCTGATGACATTCAACTTATGCTTCATTATCTCTAATATGCCAACAAAAATTTCTCTATTGGGAAATATCCCAATTTCCACTAGCACATTGAGCTTGAGTTCTTTCATCCTTTTCTAAGATTTGAGACTTTTTTCCATTTCCTTTTATCTCTGGGAAAGTGTGTCAATGGTTTGACTCAATTCTCCTTTTACACTTTCCATATTGTCAATCCTCTTCATAAAAGATTTCAAAATTTGTGTTCCTTGAGCCAACATCCTGTCAATCCATTCTTTAACTTCTTTTCCCTGTACATGTGTTCTCCCAACCTTTTAAATAACATGGTATTCTACGCTCATAGCAACAAGCTCAATAGACTCAAAAGATTAAATAATCTTCTAGAGCACTAAAGTGAGTTGTTCAACTCTATCCTTATACTGATATTTAACTTTCTTCTCTTGGTCATACTTCTCAATGAGAGAAGCCAATGTTGACTGTGCATCCTCTTTTGCAGTCTCGTGTGTCATTTTACCAAATTTTTCCCTTGTGATGGAATAATTAGACAAGTCTATATCATTTGTAGCTTTACCTGGAGGAGATTGTGTAACCTCAACATATTTTTTTCTTTCCTTATCCAATATCACCCTTGAGAGAGTCTTTGGATTCTTTGTATATTTTGTCTTTACAAGTACCAACTGACCAAAGTCAAAGTCATCTAGAGAGACGACCTGCTTCTTTCTGTTCATGTCTGGATGCTAGCCAAGGGGGAAGGGGAGAAGAACCTCCTTTAGGACTTGCTGTCATGGTTTGAGTGGATGTTGTTGCACCTAAAATGGTGGTAGTCACAAGTGGTAGAGTATTAGTTAGAACAACTTCAAGAATTTCCACACTTGGCATGTTTTGTATAGTTTTTTTCCATAAACTTATCTAACTCAAATTTCAAAGTGAGGAGCCAAAAAAAATTCAAATATATTCCTAAGACTATGAAAAATAGACCTCGAGGTTGGGGATGAATGAATAGATTTAATCAAAGTGATAGGGGAAATACAAACAATAGTAGAAAAAATAACAGTAGTAGAAGGTAGGGGTTGTTCAATTAAAACAATAGGAGGAGTGGGACTAGGCACAATGGTAATGATAGGGGAAGAAGAAATAAGGGAGTCTTCTAGAGCATCCTCATGTGGAGACTATTGTGCCTCTTCATCTTGACCTTCCTTTTTCTTGTTCTTCACCTCGAGCCATTGTCTCT
Source organism: Sequoia sempervirens (assembly GCA_007258455.2). Taxonomy (NCBI): domain Eukaryota; kingdom Viridiplantae; phylum Streptophyta; class Pinopsida; order Cupressales; family Cupressaceae; genus Sequoia; species Sequoia sempervirens. Next base: position 233,544,070 of record VDFB02075321.1, on the reverse strand, counting down.
TATGTGAGGGTTGATGGCCCTTCTAAATCCTTGCTCTTACCCCCTTTCAATATGAATTTTATTTTAGGCTTAGGGACCTTCTACTTGTACTTAGCACATCACCCTTATTCTTTGTTCTAATTTCTATATTTTTCCCTACATGTCCCTTAACTTCTTCTTCCTCATACCTTGTATTGAAAAAATTCAACCTTATATCCCTCTCCCATAACCAAACATTGTTGTTAGCAATGATTGGCTGAAATATTTCCCTAATAGAATTCATTTCCTTTTTTGACCACTGAATGGAAGGAAGATGGGTTTCAACAATATTATTGCTCTCATTAACATGGTCTAGTGTGTTATCTTCATCCTCCATTTCCAACTTCCTTATATCCTCCTCTGTCCTACAATCTATACATATGTCCTCCACTTTGTGTACATGGGAATAGATCTTTTTGAGCTTATCTTTCATTCCTCTATAGTCAAAATTAGGTATCCTTCTGAATATCTTTAGGGTATGTGCAGGATCATCATGGAAAAACAAGCCCTTAAGTGGTGATGAAAATTCAAAAAAATCAGAGTTAGGCAACTTGACATAAAAAATTGAATAAGTTATCTATATTATTTCAAAAATATGTAAAATAGAATCTGTAACCGATTAGATACTTATTTTTCTACAAACTCTTTAGGTTTGTTTAAAAAATCCTTTGGTGAAATTTAAAATTTCAATACATGAAGTAGTACTTAAATTTGAGGAAAAAAGAAGTAAATTGTATGTCGACCACCTAACCACAATAAAGAGTAGTAATGCTTTTTTGCCAAGATTTTGGAATATAAGTAGGACTCATGTCACGATGTGATGCATATTTTTTTATAATTTGTTTCGAAGTAAATAATTAATTATGAATATTTTATTGCAACTTTTAAAAAATATAAAAGCGTGTATATAAAACCACCTTAACTTGGTCAAAACTTCATGAAATTCATTTTTTTTAATCTTATAGTATACCAAGAAACTGTAGAATGTGACACATGTTTTGGATTCAAAATGTAGTACCATTTAAGAAAGCTATAAATTTTTTCAATCAACCTATCAATCAGGGACTTTAGTCATAATTCAAATAGAAAATATAGATTTAATAATTATTTATTAAATTCCAAAGTAACATACATTATATTGGTGGAAAGCTGAGAATCTCCTTTCAAAACCCTTTTTTGTTCATCAATTTTGGGTAAAAGAAATTAAAATTAAATTTACATACCTACACATACCCATAATATCACCACTTTTTGGCCCATCATGATCCTGCACATGTACCCTTCATTGTGACCCATCACACCTCTGATTCCATGGAATTAGCCTTGGGAGATGATTAATTGAGTACCTACCTATTGTGAGAGGAAACTTAAACCCTCGCTTGTGAGATCAACCTATCTGCTATGAACTACCATGATCTATCTACACAACTCCATGAGAACTATCTCTTCGCTCAGATACCTTGGAAGCATATATAGGTATCTGATGAAGCACCCAAATCGAATGTATGTGAAGGTGGGAAATTGTAGGAACATACAACCAAATTTATTGACCACTGCCCATGCTTCATCAAAAATTCTCCTCTCAAGTTCTCTATCAAACATGTAGAGGTATGGAGCAAAGAAAGCATCATTGACCTTCCTAAAGTGTTGAATAGTTTTCTTCATGGTCAATTGGGAATAATATTGGTACATTGGAACATTCCTCTTATCCCTCTCTAATGTCAATCCTAGAAATTTTTGCATTGACGTAGTAGCATAGACCAAGTATGAAGTCATATAAAAATTCAATGAGATAGGAACCTTTATAATTTGATCATGAATTGCATCACTTATCTATTGATGAGCTAGAATATATATTGTTTCCTATGACATGAATGTACAATTACATCCACTCTTAAAAATTGGAAGAGTTAAGAAATCCATTTACCCTGTTGAGAAGGGTAATCAAATCATTTAATTCCTTGATGAAATCATTGCGAGGGAAGCTTTTAAGACATCTTGAAATATTTTTCCTTGGGTTCTTTAGCCACCTTGTGTTAATTTCCTTTTTACGACTGTCTAGATCCTTATCACAATGAGCTTTTGCATTCTCAATGATAAGATCAACATACATGTCAATGCTTGGACATTGAAAGACCTTGTCAAAGAACTTTGCATCCAACCTACTAATCACATTTCCATTAGGACCCTTGACACTTCTGGATTCCTTGTGATAATGAGTTGCCATGACTAGAAAAAACTTAGGATTGTATGCCACTAATGGAAATTCAACCACCAACTGAATATTTCTCTCCACAACACATACCATGCTTGAATCCAATGACTTCTTCTTTTTCCTCTCCACAAATTTAGACATATCAACATGTCCTATCTTTGTGTCCTTGATCACACCAATGTTTGAAGCAATAAAGGTTGTTGCAAAAACCCCTTGATATTTGTACTTCATGGATTTTTTTCTTGTTAATGGATCAAACATTTATGGAGTGGCTAATAATCAATCAAACCTGTTCAAGAGTCTAGACATGAAAGATTGAAATTACATGCAAGATTAGCTACAAAAGAAATTTCATATTTTCTAGTGTTAGAGAAAAATCAGGGTTAAATTAGGGTTTTTAAGCACTGGTGGGGAAAATTTGAACTTCTACATGTGTTTTGGTAGTTCAAGTGCAATGGTGCAGAAAAAATGAGATACTACAAGTGGTTTAATAGTTTGGATTGGATATAGAGGTGGAGAGAAACCCAACCTTGCATGGGATATTTCATTTTGCATACAAGAGCCCAGAAAAATTGTGCTCCTACATAGTGGAAGGAAAAAGAGGTTTTAAGGCCAGGGAAAAATCCTACCCCTACATGGGGTAAATACGCAAGTTATAATGTAGGAGTGAATAAAAATCTTGCTAGCGCATGTGCACTTGTCAAGAAAATGTATGTCGGGTTTTAAAACTCGACTTACATCTTCGAGGGAAGAATGACCATGCAAGTTGGGGTTTAAAACCTAACCTACATGTTAGGTAAAACCTGTGATAGGTATTGTAAATTGGGTTATTAAACCTGAGATACAGGTGAAAACTACACAAGTGTGTAATGAAGTAAATAAACCCCACCTTGCATATAGATATGGTGGGATAAAAGGGTGTAGGTTGGGGATTAAACCCCAACCAATATCAATGCAAAACTTGGTTAGGTGTAATGTGGGTTACATTTTCCACATTGCACAGACATAAGTGAACATAATGGGGTGTAAAGTGTGGAGTTTAAAACTTGCTTTATGCACCACAATAGTATGAATTTTGGTGCAAACAAAAGTTCTGAAGCACATGATGTAGAGGTGTATGACAATAACAAAGGATTCAAGGTTTTAAAACTCATAACACCTATTAAAAAATTACAAAGTTGATGGGTTCACATTAATGTGGGGTTAATAACAACCACTCAAAGAAAAATTTAAAACTCGACTATCCATGGAAGCAAGTAAAATCTAGAAAATGAAAACATTGAAGATAAAGACCAATTATTTATAGTGCAATGCAAGAATAAAAACAAACCCTATACATGTTACATAAACAATGCAAAAGCAAGAAAACTAGATAACAACATACATACCCAAAACCTGAAAAGAATGGAGAAACTGTAGAGTGCAAGATCTGTTTGAAATATGGTAGGAAATCCACACAAATGTGCCAAGAGTAAATGAACATGTAATGAGGGCTTCAAATGATCGATGAAAATGGAAAAAATAAAGATTAAAAACCAGTTAAAAGCTTATTATACAAACACATTAAAACTCATTTAATGTCAAGAATGTAAAATTAGGAGTGTAGTGCTGAAAATCAATGTGACTACATCCTTCAATATAGTTTGCAAAAATCATGTAAGGGAACTAATTTTTAGTGCTAGTGCATGTTCAAGAAAACATTAACTTTGAAAACAAATAATTTTATAATAAAAAATTAACCTTTTACAATTTCTCAAAAGGCAAAAAGTTAATCACTCAAAATGAATTTTTGAGGGATTTGACCATGCATGAGGGAAAGTAGAATTTACATCATTTTGCATGCTTAGAGTGCATGGGTTATGAAAAAAACAATTTTCATAGGGGTCATCCCATGAATTGAGTGCAACTGAATTCAAGGATAGTAGCTAACTATAACTGGGGAGTTTCCTTTGATCATCCTTTGAAATGATCGAAGGGAGAATAGTTCTAGATTCTTAGTGCCTTCATCCATCCATTGGGATATAGATTTAGGTGAAAAAAAGACACAAAAAGACAAAATAAAAAGACACAAAGACTATACAATTATTTACAAACTTATCTAGCACTTTACTGAGAGAAGTGCTTCAGATGTTGTCCATTATGAGGCAACGAAAAGGGTGTCTTGTCTTGGTATGCAGGAAGAAAACTACTCTCACCAAAAAGTTGGTGAATGGTGAAAAGACCTCACCACAAGGAATTGAACTTTTCATGCATTCCTTTTGGTTCTCTTCTTTCGTCCCACAATAGAACTTGATCTTTGATTTGGAAATCACAAGTCTTTTCCTTTTTATCAAAAATCCTTTTGACTTGGCTTTGGTGTTTTGCAATGTGATCCACCACATGTATTCTCTTCTCCTCCAATTCAACAAGGAACATGATGCACTTGTCAATGGATTTTTCAAAATTTTAATCTTCAATGGCCTTAGCCAATTTCAAATTAGAAAATTCTAGTGTGATAGGAATTTCCACATTCAACCCATACAAAATTTGAAAGGGAGACATGCCAATCACCTGTTTAGGGGTAATGTGGTCTACCCATAGTGCATCATATAATACCTTGTGCCATGACCTTTGATTCTCATCCACCAGCTTCCTAATAATGGTAACAAAATTTTTATTACTTGATTCACTTGACCATTACCTTGGGTATAATAGTCTAAAGAATGAGACAAAGTGATCCCATATTCGAAGTAAAACTCCATTATCTCACTAGATGAGAAGGAAGTAGCATTATTTGCTACAATATTATTTGGAACACCAAACCTTGAAATGATATTCTCCTTAAGAAAATTACATACCGCATTCAAAGTAGCATGCTTAACTAGAATGGATTCTACCTACTTGGTGGAATAGTCAGTGGTTGTGAGAACATAGCTATGCCTTGCACTTGATGGTGGATTAATTGCACCAATTAAATCTATACCCCACTACTGGAAGGGTTCTTCAATTACCATCAGCTTGAGGGGAAGTGCTGCTAGTTTTGGTTTCCCCACAAACATTTGGAATAACTCACGCTTACGCACCCAATTGTACACACCTTGGAAGAGTGTGGGTTAGTATTATTTTTCTTGCAAGATGTTGTGAGTAGTGATTGTTGCTGAAAAGTGTCCTCCGTAGGCTAAGTTGTGAAATGATTCCAACAACTTATTTTTTTTCTCTTTATTCACACAATGTAGAGAGGTTTCATCAAGACTTCTCTTATACAAACTATTATCCCAAAGGACAAAGTTTGCAACCTTGAGTTTGATTGTCCTCTTTTCCTTGAATGATAGGTGCTCAGTACATTCTCCATAGGTAAGGAAGTGTACAATATTTGAGTACCATTCATCTTTCATGCTTACAAACAAGATTTTAGGAACATCTTTAGTATTTACTTCATTGTCTTCATATATTTCTTCTGGTTTATTATCAGCAATCAGCTGACACAAACCTTTCCCATGAACCAAGTTAGTGGGTTTAATTTCCATGTCGTATTTTTGTATTTTGGATATCTAATTGTCTCTTTTGGTTCCAAACTCATGTTGAGTTAAGATGGACTTGACTGTGGAATCAGGGACTAATACAACAACATGATAATTAAGGATATAGAACTTGAAATGCTTAACTACTTTGACCAGAACATAAGCATGCTTTTCCATTGGTGAGTATTTGATATCATGAGCTTTGAAAGGACAAATCATGAAAGCGATAGGAGATTCAATCCCCTCACTATTAAATTACTACACTAGGATAGTGGATAGTGTATGTTCAGAGGTGTAACTATACATGCTAAAGTGCTTTGTGTAGTTTGGGTAGACTAAGATTAGAGCATGTGCAATAGCCTCCTTGATTTCGTTGAATGAAAATTTTCCCTTTGCACTCCAATGAAATATTGACATACCTTTCATCAGATCAATGATAGGAAGATTCTTTTCTACAAATTCTGGAGCAAACCTTCACAAGACATTCACCTTCCCAAAGGAGTGGACTGCCATCTTACTTGAAGGTAAAGTAATATTCTAAATTTACTTGACCTGCTCGAAATCAATCTTAATACCTTCCTTAGACATGATGTGACAAAGGATTTTTCCTTTTGTAACCCCAAAAATGTATTTCTTGGGGTTGAGGGAAATACCATGTTGTCGACACCTCTCTAGCACTTGTTGCAAGTAATGATAATGATCTTTACATTTCTTTGGAAATATTGGAAAGTAATCTAGATAAACCATAATGAACCTACCCATCACATCATGAAAGGTTAGATGCATTTCTCTTTGAAATGTAGCACCAGTGTTGATCAAACCAAAATGCATTCTATGATAAGCAAATGTGCCCCATGAAATAGTGAAAGAAGTTTTATGTTGATATTATTCACTCACCTCCACTTGATTATATCCTAAAAAATGATTGAACATAGATAGTATTTCAGAGCTTGTCATTGTTTGTAACACTTGGCCCATTATCGACAGTGGGTAATTATCCTTTAGTAACAATTGATTTAGGTTTTGGAAATCCACACAGATGCAAATTTCCCCATTCTTTTTCCATACTCAAACAATATTTTCTATCCATGTTGAATGATGGATATGAAAGATGATTCTTGCATTAAGAATTTTCTGAGTCTCAAAAAGAATAGAACCTAAAATATTTGGATTATACTATCTCTATTTTTTCTTGTAAGATGTATAGAACTCACCTTGAGGGGAATTTTATGTTGGAACTCCTTAGGACAAAAAGACTTTAAGTCCTCATAATAATAGGCAATCACATCCATGTACTACCAAAAAAGTATTTCAAACTTATCATTTTCCTCTGGTGTGTAGCATTTACCAATGTTCACCATTTTGGAATCTTCATTAGTTACCAAATTAACTTGTTCAAATTTTGATGACGAATTAGAACTAGATTGTTGTTGCTTCTTGACATAGCAATCATGCTTGTCAAAAAGCTTTTCAAGAGATACCAAACCTTTGGGAATCTTATTCCATTTGAGATACAATCTATTTCCTTTCCAGTATCTTGATCTACCTCAGAGATTGACTCTTGAGGAGGTGAGTCACTTCCTTCAAAATACAATTCATTGAAAATTTCAGCCTTTTCTAGAAAGGCAACAATTTGATGTTCATCATTAAAAATTTGCTGATGATCAGAATTATCAAGAACACTTGGGTGAAAAAATAACTCAATAGTGTATGTGGTTCAATGGAAATCCTTGTGAGGAATCAAAAGAGTAGCTAATACTACTAAAGAATCAACTTTATTGTTGTACTCCCTTGGGACCACATATATATCAAATGCATCAAAACCTTCAATGCAATCCCAAACTAGGTTAGGGTAATGTCTTAATATTTCATTTTTTGTTTGATACAAATTCCTTACGTGACAAACCACTAACTTGGAATCATGCTAAGAATGAATATTTTTAATCCCCTTCTTATGTGCAACCTCCATTCCTAACAACAATGCTTCATATTCCATAGTGTTTGTATTATCAAATTATAGTTTGAAAGAGAAAGGAAAATATTTTCCTTATATAATTATAAAGACTATCCTCACACTAGATCTAGTGGATGAACAACTACCATCAAATTCTAAATTCCAAACATCATTTGGACTCCCTATGCTAACAATCTCAAAATATGAGGTCTCTTCATCTAAAGAGGATGAACCATCACTTACCTATTCTTCATCTAAATCATTATCCAAAGACTCAAGTACTTCATTATTTTTCAAAAAATAAGTTCCCATCCCAAAAGAATCAAAGAGAATCTAAGCCTTTGGATCATTAGACTTTTTCAAATAAAACTTGGCTTCCCTTTTCGAAATCAGTTTTTGCATAACACCCTTTATAGGTATTATGGCCTCAAACCAATTATCCATATTGATTTCAGCCCCAACATCTTTATAGAAGTTACATCTGAATAATATCCCATATGAGGCTAGAACATCAACTACCAAAACTGCCATTTTAATCCTCTTGTCAAGAAATGCAACAAATGCAAGTTATGCAACCTTAATTTTCCCAATAAGAAACATTTGCTTGTTTTCCATTGAAAAACATTGGCTAAAGGTCTTTGTTATATTCAAACCCAAAGCATTAGCCACTTTGGTTGGAATGAAATTGATTGAGGCACCTAAATCAATGACACAATTGCTTAATTTGTAACCATTAACCAACAAGGAGATATAAAATTGATCTATCTTTCAAGGGACAAATGAGGGATTTGAAATCAAGTTGCTTTGTGGAGGCCTCGGTTTAGGAACATTGGATATATTCTGGGAAGAATCTCAACTAGGGTGAGTTCCTTTATCTTTGAAAAAATTAGAAAGCCTATCAAATTGATCAGGGTTGGCCTTAAGATACTCCACTTTTGACATTTGAATTTTGATCCTCTTTGCATGATCTATGATGTCAAAGGCTTGATAGGGGTTCATGAAAGAAGATGTGATCTTTTCATTTTGAGGCTTAGGAATTGGGGTACTGGTCTTAAACATAGAAGAATATGCAAGAGGATTTGAGGTACTCACTTGTTGGTTTCTCACTATATCCTTTGGTTGGACCAAAAAATGAGTCCCTCTCTTAGTGATTGTAAATATTGGCCATGAATGATCCTTCACCTTAGCTCCATCACCTTGTGGATGATTGAGCTGATTTTGTGAGTGAGTAAAAAAAACACACTAGTATAGAAACAACAATATATGACTCAAAAAACTACTAAAAACTACTTATAAATTACTAAACATTGTCACGTGACCATTAGTAGCTTATTTCCAATCATTTATAACGTGACCAAGTTGATGACTAAACCATTTTTATTTATTTATTGGTTGTTTTGATTGATCATTTTGGTAGCATATTTAGTCATTGATTGTTGTAATCTAGTCACTTATTCAATCATTTTTTTCATTGATATATTTAGTCATTGATTTTTGTTAACTGGTCACTTATTTAGCCATTTTTTATTCACTGATTTCTGTCCATTGGTAGAGTATTTAGTCATTAATTTTAATCAATTTGGTAGTACATATTTAGTCATTTTTATTCACTGATTTCATTGGCCATACATTTAGTCATATTTATTCACTGCTCACTAATTTCTATCAATTGGTAGTATATTTAGTCAATTTAATTATTAATTGATGTCAATTAGTAGTATATTTAGTCATTTTAATTGACTAATATTTGAGGATTTAAATATAAAACACAAAAATACACATCAATCATCAATTGCACACAATAAGAAAGTTGTTGAGAAGGAAAAATTGCTGAACTTTACTAAAGAAAGGTGTTCTTACAACTTGCACAAGTTTGAAATATCTATCTTGCTTGAAAAATGCTTAGAAATAGAGTATTACAATTTTTATTTTTAGTCACAAGACTGAAAATATGAGTCACAGTGCACAAAAATGATGAGAAAGAAACTTCTCCAAAAAACTTATGTAATGATGGAAGTGCATGTTTGGGGCCCTTCAATATGAACACATGCCCCTTTCATCTTATAAAACTTCTACGATGTGGGAAATCTTCCTAGAGAAAGTTGTAACATGTAGAATACAAGGAGAGTGTTGATCATGTCCCATATATTAATCTATCTCCTTCAATGTAGTCAACAATAACCCTATAATTTTTCCTCCTTTATATGCAATGTTCCATCTGATATGAGCAAGAGGGCACTGCCTTTTCTACCATGAATGAAGCTATGCCTCAATACAATAAACAAAATCACTATTAGTCTCAATTCATAAAGAATAAAAGTGCATTGTATATTGCAAGTTTACAAAAGTAGGTCCAAACATAGCAGAATAACAAATCAATTAAAAAATTGTAGGATATAGATCACATCCACAAACATTGGAGAGCTATGCAAAATTGGAGAAATTGGATTGGAAAATGAAGGTAGCAGGGTATTTCTAGATTCAAGACTTTTACTTAATGCTATGGAATAGAAGAAAAAAGAATCATTTATCTGCCACCATATTGAAAAGTTAGCAATTGTATTTGGTTTGTTAAACATACCCCCTAGTACAACTATTAGAGTTGTTAAGAACCTTCGAGTATGTTCTAATTTTCACATTGCATCTAAATTCATCTCCAAGATTGTTGCAAGAGAAATTGTTTTGAAAGATGTAGTGAACCATTTCCATTATTTTAAATAGGGACAATGTTCTTATGGAGAATACCAGGTTGATGCTAAATGAAACAATCTAAAAAATAGGCTTGCACTATAATAATGTGCACTACATCAAATATCTAGCAATATTGAAGGGACATCCATCAAAGCATAATAGTAGGGAATTTTTTTCATATTTTGTAGTTACAAGTGCCCTGCTAGACATGCATGAAAATGTGGAAGCATAGACAAGGCAAGCATACTATTTCAAAAAATGCCTCAAAGAAATGTGATATCATGGAATACCGTGATTGAAGGATATGTTTGAAATGGGTTTTTTTATGAAAAGTCGTTAGAAAATTTTAAGAAAATGTAACCAGTGGGCGTAAAGCCCAACTCCTCAACCCTTGAAAGCATCCTTCCTACCTATGTGTGAATTGGAGCTTTGGATGAGGATATGAACATCCATCAAAAGCATATTTGGAAGTGGATTTTTATCAAATATTGTAGTTGTATGTTCCACTTTGGGTCACCAAATCCTTCAAAAAACCTTTTGCACAACCACCGCAACATCGCACAGTTGTTGTTGGGCCTTCACAGTGATGAAAGGTTCTTTCCTTGCATCACTGTAAAGGCCCAAAAACAACCTTGCGGTGTTGCAGTGGCCACCACAACACCACACAATTGTTGTTGGGCCTTCGCACCACTGTAACACTACAAAGTTGTTGGGCTTCACAGTGATGCGGGGAGCTTTCCCCACATCATTGCGAAGGCCCAAAATCAACCATGTAGTGTTGAAATGGCCACCACAACACCAGACGGTTGATGTTGGGTCTTCACAGTGATGTGGAGAAATCTCCTCGCATCACTGCAAAGGCCCAACAACAACCATACAGTGTTGCGGTGGTTGTGTAGAAGGTTTTGTGAAGGATTTGGTGATCTGAAGTGGAACTTGTAGCTACGATATCTAATAAAAATCCACTTCCAAATATGCTTATGCCTTAATGAGAAATAATTACTCATATAACCAAATAGTTGGAAGAAAACTAGGAGATAGCATGAGTGCTCAGTTAGCAATAACAATTTTGAAAGCTCACCTTCCTTGAATGCAAGTGCAATTTAGGAAGTTGGTAGGAGCTCTTGAGGAGTGACCTAGGAAGAATGAGAGTAAGGTTTCCAACCTTTCAACGATTTTTCTATGTGAATATTATCATAAATGTGTATTTTGAAACTGTGGAAAAAAGATGTTGTGTATATAATCATAAAGATGCCAATGGAAAAGCCAAGGCTCCCTTAATAGCTTGCTCTTGTGTTGGATCATAACATTTTGAAGTAGCTTATGGTATTTTTTATAGGTGCAAAAATTATTTGTAAGGCTTATTTTTGGGTGGGCACAAACATTTCATGACATACATTCTTCCTAATTGTGGAAAACCATTAGAAAGACACATTTGAGCTACAAAATATAGGGAACATATACTCTCAGTCATTGCTTCTTTGGGTGGTATGGAATTAGGTGGATACTGTGGAATAGAGTACATTATATGCTATCTTATGTACCAGGGAAACTTGTGTCAATATTTGAGTAGATAAATGATTCTTTTATTGTTAAAACATTATACCTTCCATTCTCAATTTATCTATTGTCATACCTATCACTAACATTGTTACTTTATTGACATTGTTATCCTACTGCCTCTACAAAAGAGCTCCATTTGAAGGAATCTTGACTACATATTATGCACAACAAAAATCTACAAGTGCAAAAAGACATTTGCAAGATAATATGAATTCACTAAAACATTACTGTCTAAGCAACATAATTTATTCAAATGAAGGAGCACTATAACTGTGACTGAGAAAAAATTGTGTAGGCATTGTTAGCACTGAGAAATGAAGAAGATATAACACATTGAATTAGGTGACTTCAATCACTAAAAGGAATATCATTGTTAGAGAGTTACAAATTGTGAATTTTCCTTTTTCCTATAGGAACGAGGAAGGAAGAACACTGTCAAAAAGTAATTCAATCATAACAAACATTCCAAAAACAATGAAGTTACTATCAAATGGTGACAAAGATTTTTCCTCTAAGTCATTTGCACATGGTGATTGAGAACACAATCAGTAAGAATTAAAAGAGCACTGGATCGTAACACTGCAAAATGGTCATGAGTTATGCAATGAACTTCACTATTCTTTTGATAACAAAGGAGATCAAGATAATAACCAACATACTGATGTGCATAGAAAATTTTCATGGAGGAGTGCAAACTTCCTTACAAAGCAATTACCACAACAGAGTTTGAGATGAATCACACCTGCTATTTTATGTTGATATGGATATGTTATAACCTATAGTTAATTGTTGTAGCATAATAGATAGGCTAAATATTTTCTCATATACCATTGTTTCAAATTCAAAATTTCTATAATACCTTATTCTAGAAGCAAAATGCAGGGGGAGTCTATACATAAGACACCATTGTTTCAAATTCAAAATTGTTGGCTCTTTCACAATTGTTTGCTTCATTTATTTGATCTAAAACATCTTGTTGTATAGAAGATACTCTCAAAATCACATTAAAATCATTTATTCTAGGAAGATTATTTAGAATCTTCCCATCATAACAATGAACAAAATCACCAGTCATTAACCTGAACTTTGCAAGAGTTTCATGAAATTCTACTTTTCCACTCTCTTTTCCATTTTGAATTTTATCCCCAATTTAATCCATGAAGAACTTCCTCAACCTGTAGATCCTATTATTAGCCATAACTTTACCTGGTATTGAGGATAGCTTCGAGTTTTACCCAAGAAACAATTGACAAAATTTGGCCTTACTAGATACAATGTGTTGAAAAGCTCTTTGAAGTTGCTCTAGAAAAGAGTTCCGGAGAGTATAATGTGTAGTTTTGAATTAACCTTTTTGCATGAATTCCATATCTTTGATTGGCTATTTCAAGCTTGATGACCTTCATCAAGCATGAGAAAACATGTGCTCTCTGAAATTTTTTTTCCAATATGCTTAGCCTCTTCATGAAGGCTCACATTTGTCTCATAAGTGAGTGGAATAGAAGAAAAAGCATGCTTTTTATTGGCTACAATCTTTTTGTATGCCTAACTTGTGAGAAAAATGTGAGCCTTCTTGAAGAACTAAGCATACTAAAAAAATAATTTTAGAGAGCCTAGGTTTGCTCATTATTGATGAAGGTCATCAAGCTCAAAATAGTCGATCAAAGATATGGAATTCATGTAAAAAGTTTAATTCAAAACTGCACATTATACTCTCAAGAACTCTTTTCTAGAATAACTTCAAAGAGATTTTCAACACATTGTATCTGGTAAGGCCAAATTTTGTCAATTGTTACTTGGGTAAAAACTTGAAGCTATCCTCGACACCCAATAAAGTTATGGCTAACAGTAGGATCTACAAGCTGACGAAGTTCTACATGGATGAAATTGAGAATAAAATTCAGAATGGAAAAGAGAGTGGAAAAGTAGAATTTGATGAAACTCTTGCAAAGTTCAGGTTAATGATTGATGTTTTTTTTCACTGTTATGATGGGAAGATTTTGAACAGTCTTCTTAGGATAAAGAATTTTATTGTGATTTTGAGAGCATATTCTATAAAGTAGGTTGTCTTAGATCAAATAAATGAAGCAAACAATTGTTAAAGAACCAACAATTTTGAATTTGAAACAATGGTGTCTTATGTATAGACTCCCCCTATGATTTGCTCCTAAAATAAGGTATAGAAATTTTGAATTAGAAATAATGGTATTGTTGGATCTCAGTTGTGATCGTATAGTTTGTCCTTGATGTCAAAATCCCTTTCAGTTGGTTCTCTTTGATGATCAGTCTCAGTTTGGATATTTATGATTTATTATGGCACTTCTTTGATGTCTCTTGGCTATTATACAAAGTTAGTTGTTATGGTTCAATTTCATGGTGATGAGTTTTCTGGTTCAAGTTATGAATGCTACATCTTTGACTGATAGAGTTTGAAAGATGGTTTCTTTGTCAGAATGGTTCTCCTTGCATATCACAAGCTTTTGTTGTTTCTCTTTCAAGCTTACTCATATCGGAGTGAAAATGGCAGGGTCTTCCTGATCCACTTTGAAATGTCTGAGTTGCCTATTCGGCAAGACATTTTAGATGTCATGGAAATTGAATTTAACATACAGGTTGCTTTTAGCATAACATTAGTGTTGTCTTGGCGACCGGCTCAAGAAAGGTTATTTCGGCAAGACTTGTCTTTGGTTTCGGCGACAGAAAAGTGTTCTCCATCGGCATATGTTATTCTGTTGGTATGTGGTCTCAACGATATTGGTATGTCACACAAATCAGAGATTAAAATGGATGCGTATCCGCAAGAGTCAGGGTTTTCAGAATAGGTCTCAGCAAAGTGGTTTTGTCTCGCTGACATCACATATGGGATTCACTTCAGCCAGACTTGGAGTACTCAGTTTAGAATCCTAGTGAAAAGGTAATGTCTCCTCGACAAGTGCATGTGGAAGTCTATAGGCGTGAGTTGTGGCTATCGATATAATGTCTTAGCGAGTCCTTCTTGTCTTACCGACTCGTACTCAAAAGGTTTTATCTATTTTTTAGGAGTCTCATCGAACAACTCTTTGAGAGAACTTTGGCCAAATTGAGCGGTATTGGGCTGAGGTCTTGGTGATTTCACTTGGTCTCATCGACTAATGCTTGTGGAAGGCTTTTGGTAAGAGGTTTGTAATGTCTTAGCAAATCAGAGTGGATAAAGCATTTCGGTATGACTCATGTGCATCAAAGAATGGTCTTGGCGAATTTGATTTGTTACACCGACCGAAAACATAAAGGTAGTCTCTTAGGTAAGAGCTAGGGTTTTCGGCGAGAGGTCTCGGCGAGTGACCTTCAGTCTCACCGATGAAACATAAAGAGACTTCGTCGGCATAAGATCTGGATTGTCTCAGCGACATTGGATGAATGGATAAAACATTTTGGTAAGACTCATGGGTTTCGTTGTAGAGTCTCAGCGAACCCGTCAAGTCTTGGTGACTAAGTCTAATGAGGGGCTTTTGGCAAAAGGTTTGTCTTGTCTCAGCGACACACAAGTGGATGAAGACTTTTGGAAAGACATGGTGTGCTCTATAAGAGGTCTCCCCGACTTTGATATGTCTCGCCGATGGAATTCAAAAGGACTTTATCGGTGTGAAATTTGTTCTCTCTTGGCAATCTGAGGTGAATTTAGGGTGTTTTGGTATAATGAAGATATCTATATGAGGTCTCCCCGAAAGTGTTATGTCATGGCGATAGGAATGAAAATGTGAGCTTTCGGTAAGACACAGGATGCTCTATGAGATGTCACCCCGACTACACATTGTCTTGGCGAAGGCAGATGAAGGACACATCTCGGTGCAAGTGTGCTCTTGTCTTGGTGACTTGGAAATGATAAAGAATTTCAGTATGATTCAATCTTTCTAAGAGAGGTCTCCCCGATGATGGTAAGCTATAGCAACAAATACAAGATAGAAGGCTCGTCGGCAAGAAAAATGATATGTTATGGTGACAATGTGTATCAAGTGACCTTCGATGAAACATAATGTTGGTGGTATGACTTCTCCCTGACTCTGTTGTGTCACAGTGACAAACAGAAGGATGTATCAGTGAGAGAACCATTATGTTACAACTTATAAGGGCTAAAGTATTTTGGTGAAACACAACGAAATCTACAAAGTGTCTCCCCGTCAACAAGATGTCACAGTGACAGATAGAAGGATGCATTCTGTGAGAGAATCTTTAGGCTACAATGAAAGCGAATGAATAATACTCTAAGGAAGCCTTTTGATGAGACATGATGTATTCATTATGTGTTCTTCCTGACTCTGATGGCTCTTGGCGAAAGCAATATCTAAAGGGATTGTCTGGCGATTTAATTACCTTCGGTAGAACTATATGGTTGTCTCAGCGAATAGTTACGAAGACTCAAAACTCTGTGGTCGTCATCATGGATTGGCATCAAATCTTAGAATGGTTACATAATAGGATATTCATCGAGTTTTCTTTTTGAGCTGTTGTGTTTTTGATTTAATGGATTTTTCTAAGTTTAGTTGCATGGAGACATCTTTGGTTGGTATCGATTCTTTGGAAAATATTCTCTGAGATTTTAGAGGATATGATTTTCTATTTGTGGGCTATCATGACTTTGATGAAAATCTTTTGTTACAATTTGAAGTCTCCTAATTCATCGCATAAATTAAAAGCTCTATGGATAGGTGTTTCTCTGATTTTTACCATAATCTACAGATCATTATGAATCATCTTCATATTCAAAAATCAGCAAGAGAATTTGAGAATCTAGTGAAAAATGCTTGTTGAAGATCTCTTCGTAACTGACACACTTGGAATGTATATAAAAACCAATGTTGAAAATGGTGAAGATGCTACTGGCCTGTAATTCTGAGAGATAGTTATTTTGGCCGTAATCAAGAGAGGGAATTGGATGTAATACTGGGACATTGCTCCTAGAGTATTAGAAGCAGAGTGTTATGAACTTATCTGTAAATAGAGAGATCCTCTGATATATTTTTATTATAATTTTGTAGTCTGAATAAGGGGTTGGTACTCCTTGAGATTGGTGTCTCTAAATGTAGGGTTGGTGCTCCTTGAGTTGGTGCTCAAAAATTTAGCCTATAAGGCATTGTTAATAGTGGTTTTGAAGATTAAGCCTGTAAGGAAGTTTAGGAGTAGTTTTTCTACCCTAGGAGGGTTTTCCACTCGGAAAATATTTTGTATCTTGGTTCTTCTGTGTGCTCTCTACTTTTCTGTGTTGTTGTTGTTTCGGTTCATTGTTGGGTTTATTAATTTTCTCAATTATGTTTATGAATGATTACATTCGACTCATGAATGCATTAATCAG
Organism: Sequoia sempervirens; assembly: GCA_007258455.2. NCBI lineage: Eukaryota > Viridiplantae > Streptophyta > Pinopsida > Cupressales > Cupressaceae > Sequoia > Sequoia sempervirens. The sequence continues at coordinate 233,526,803 of VDFB02075321.1, read as the reverse complement.
AATAATATTGAGATCAAATCTAAGCTATGTTTCTGAAAATGTGAAAATTGGTCAAATCTATTAAGACATTGATTCATCCCCCTCTCAGTGTCATATTAACTCCAACAATTGGTATCAGAGTGTAGGGTCCTCTAATAGGTCTAAACCACCTAGGATTGTTCCTAGTGTCTTGGATTAGTTTGGTTAATATGGGAAAGAACAAAAGGAATAAGGGAAAAAGATGTTCTCAGCAAAATACTATTCATCATGCTCTACCTGAATCTAGTATAAGGAATAACGAGGAAGAGTTCATAATCAGTAGCTCTAAAATGGTAGAATATCCTAGATCTAGAACTCCTCAGTTCGAAGGAACAAACTTTTTTATATGGAAACATAGGATGGAAACATACTTACATTCTATAGGATCTAAAGTGTGGGAAGCATTAGAAAAGGGTTGTACTACATATGCAACATCTCCTTCCTCTCTTGAGGAGATGAAAGCTCTTGAATTCAATACTAGAGCTATAAATGCTATTCTTAATAACTTGTCAAATAAACTCATTACAAAAGTTATTCATTACAGTAGTGCTAAAGAAGTTTGGGACAAGTTGATTGAAATGAATCAGAATAGTGAGTTACAAGAGGAGATATCTTTTGATACTTAAATAAGTTGTGAATCATCTAAGAGTGAAGAAGGTGTAAACCTTTATAATTTTGAAAAGAAGTCCAAGGAGATCATTAATGAATATTTAGATGATCAAGAAACTTGTGTAAATGTAGATCAATCTTTGGATGAAGTTAACTCTGAACTGGAATATGATGAACCAGAAAGTGAGGTTGATTTGGAAGGTGAACTCCTATGTTCCTTAGATACTATTAAGCAACTTAGAAGAGAAAACCAGTTTTTAACAAGACAGCTTCATCAAAAAGAGAGTCTGGAAGTCGAGTTAAAAGACAAGGATGAGTTGTGTAATAAAATAGAAAATGAGATTGATTCTTTAAAGAAATATTTAGATAATGATTCCTTGTTAAAAGAACTAACTCTTAAGGACGATATGATTATAAGTCAGAAAATTGAAATTGAAGAATATAAGAGGATCGCAGATGTTGTGAGTTCTGATTTGGAGATTAAAAAGATTGTTTGTCTAAAACTTGAAGAAGAAGTAGTTGCTTTAAGAAAAGAGTTTGAAAGTATCAAGGCTCAATCTGGTAAATTTCAAAAATTTGATAACAGTACTAATATATTGGATGAGATGTTTGTCAGGCAAAAGCATTCTAAAGATCCTACAGGAGTTGGATACGAGGTTGGACAAAACTCTGCAGACAAATCTAAACATGAAACAATGTTTACTACTTCAGATGGAAAGAAGTTTATAGCCAAGCAAACACCAAGAATGAAGGTTGATCTTGGTTACAATATTACTGCATCAATGGATAACATTGACACTAGAAGACAATCTAAAGGTATTCATAGAGAAAGGAAAAATGTCTTCAGATCTTCAAGTCCTTGGCATGATCACTCATTCAGGTATAATCATTCTTTCCAAGGATATTGTTATGTTTGTAATGACTATGGTCATAAGGCAATTGATTGCATAAGATGATCAAATAAGAATCATTCTAATGTCCCTAGAAATAAGGACGTGGTGTGTTACAACTGTAACAATTTTGGTCGCTTGAGAAGAGACTGTAGAATAAATACAAGTGAGGATAATGTAGGGAACAATGCTGGAAAAGTCTGTAGGAAGTCCTCTATTTCTCAGAACAATCACAAAGTCATTTGTTTCAGATGTAACAACATTGGACATAAAGTACAACAATGCAGATTCAATAGAAAGATAGGGACTTCAAGCAAACAAGTGAAAAAGTCTTCATTGGTGTGGAGAAGAAAGAGAAATCAAGATGACAAGAAGAGAAATAAAGATGCTTCTGAGAAAACTCCTTGTGCACTCCTTGCACAAGAGTTTCCTTCCATATCTTGAGAAGAAGCAAAGACTCAGGGGGAGTCTATTATGGTAATATGTTTTACCCCTATGGAGTCTAGAATGAGGTATGACATCTTGTATTTGCTTTTGGTGATTTAGAAGGAAGAGAAATGGCTTAAATTCCTTAACCTTTTGTTATTTCTGACAAAGGTAATCATCTGATTTGAAAGGTAATGGATAAATATCTGCATTAAGGAATGTTTTTGCTTGGTCTAGTGGTTGACTGTTTTCAGAAGGTTTTGGAATGACAATGCACTTTGTTCTTAAATGAACTTTTTGGATGTTTGGGCTTTGGAAATAATGGTATGTCCTTATGACATCTTTGAGTGGTGTGGAGATATATAGGTGCGTTCCTCAACATATTAAAGTTAAGAAAGCCTTTGTTTTTGAAGGGATGTCGATGGAATTATCATTGGAGAACAGTGATTGAAAAACATGTTTGATGTTATGAATTATTTCTATGATAATATTATTCGGTGTTGCATGAAGAAGCTGAGTTAAGATTGTGTGCAGAATGAAGATACTTACAATGTCTTTTGCAAGATGGTATGATGGAATTGAGTGTTGTGGTCTTCTGAGTATGGTATAGTAATCTAAGTAGGTTGCTATAGTAGTCATGAGAACTGTGTATGTTCATGGGATATGCTTTGTTATTTGTGTCTCAATGAAGGAAGGTGACTGGTAGTATTAACCTCATCATGTATGGCTGGGACTTATTTTTGAACTTTGAAATTGAGTGTTGTGTGTGAAAGTGAGTGCAAGTTATATAAATGAAAGCTGCTTGAATTCATGTTTTGGTAGAAACAAAAGGAGAGAGCTTTGGTATGCTGTCTTAAAGATAGATTATATGCATGATGTTTTTAAGTTTCTGATTTCGAAGTGGGAGTTATTGCACGGGTTGTTACTGCTGATTTCTCTGATAATTTCTGTGCATTTAAAGTATGTGAAGTTATACAATATGTCTGTTGCACTATTGCTCTATTTGTAGTTGGTTCTTATGGTACTTGGTTGGCTTCTCAGTTGTGTTTTCTGGGATTGCACATTCTTCTCCTCTATCCTTTGTCATTGAGGCAAAAAGGGGGAGAGTCATTTTTGTTTTTCCATCAAGGACAAAGGGGGAGTTTGTTGGATCTCAGTTGTGATCGTATAGTTTGTCCTTGATGTCAAAATCCCTTTCAGTTGGTTCTCTTTGATGATCAGTCTCAGTTTGGATCTTTATGATTTATTATGGCACTTCTTTGATGTCTCTTGGCTATTACAGAAAGTTAGTTGTTATGGTTCAATTTCATGGTGATGAGTTTTCTGGTTCAAGTTATGAATGCTACATCTTTGACTAACAGAGTTTGAAAGATGGTTTCTTTGTCAGAATGGCTCTCCTTGCATATCATAGGCTTTGGTTGTTTCTCTTTCAAGCTTACTCATGTCAGAGTGAAAATGGTAGGGTCTTCCCGATCCACTTTGAAATGTCTAAGTTGCCTATTCGGCAAGACATTTCAGATGTCATGGCAATTGAATTTAACATACAGGCTACTTTCGGCGTAACATTAGCGTTGTCTTGGCGACCGGCTCAAGAAAGGTTATTTCGACAAGACTTGTCTTTGGTTTCGGTGACAGAAAAGTGTTCTCTATCGGCATATGTTATTCTGTTGGTATGTGGTCTCAGCGATATTGGTATGTCACACCGATCGGAGATTAAAATGGATGCGTATTGGCAAGAGTCAGGGTTTTCAGAATAGGTCTCGGCGAAGTGGTTTTGTCTCGCCGACATCACATATGGGATTCACTTCGGCTAGACTTGGAGTATTTGGTTTAGCATCCCAGCAAAAAGGTAATGTCTCCTCGACAAGTGCATGTGGAAGTCTATCGGCATGAGTTGTGGCTATCGATATAACGTCTTAATGAGTCCTTCTTGTCTTACCGACTCGTGCTCAAAATGTTTTATCTATTTTTCGGAAGGAGTCTCACCGAACAACTCTTTGAGAGAACTTCAGCCAAAATGAGCAGTATCAGGCTGAGGCCTTGGTGATTTCACTTGGTCTCACCGACTAATGCTTGTGGAAGGCTTTTGGCAAGAGGTTTGTAATGTCTTAGCGAATCAGAGTGGATAAAGCATTTCGGTATGACTCATGTGCATCGAAGAATGGTCTTGGAGAATTTGATTTGTTACACCGACCAAAAACATAAAGGTAGTCTCTTCGGTAAGAGCTAGGGTTTTCGGTGAGAGGTCTCGGTGAGTGACCTTTAGTCTCATCAATGAAACATAAAGAGACTTCATCAGCATAAGATCTGGATTGTCTCAGCGACATCGGATGAATGGATAAAACATTTCGGTAAGACTCATGGGTTTCATTGTATAGTCTCAACGAACTCGTCAAGTCTTGGTGACTAAGTCTAATGAGGGGCTTTTGGTGAAAGGTTTGTCTTGTCTCAGCGACACACAAGTGGATGAAAACTTTTGGAAAGACATGGTGTGCTCTACAAGAGGTCTCCCTGACTTTGATATGTCTCACCGATGGAATTCAAAAGGACTTTATCTGTGTGATATTTGTTCTCTTTGCAATCTGAGGTGAATTCAGGGTGTTTTGGTATAACAAAGATATCTATATGAGGTCTCCCCGAAAGCGTTATGTCATGGCGACAGGAATGAAAATGTGAGCTTTCGGTAAGACACAGGATGCTCTATGAGATGTCACCCCGACTACACATTGTCTTGGTGAAGGTGGATGAAGGACACATCTTGGTGCAAGTGTGCTCTTGTCTTGGCGACTTGGAAATGATAAAGACATTCGGTATGATTCAAGCTTTCTAAGAGAGGTCTCCCCAATGACAATAAGCTATAGCAACAAATACAAGATAGAAGGCTCGTTGGGAAGAAAAATGATATGTTATGGCGACAATGTGTATCAAGTGACCTTCGATGAAACATAATGTTCGCGGTATGAATTCTCCCTGACTCTGTTGTGTCACAGTGACAAACAGAAGGATGTATCAATGAGAGAACCATTATGTTACAATGACTTATAAGGGATAAAGTCTTTTGGTGAAACACAGTGAAATCTACAAAGCGTCTCCTCGTCAGCAAGATGTCACAGCGACAGATAGAAGGATGCATTCAGTGAGAGAATCTTTAGGGTACAGTAACAACGAATGAATAATACTCTAAGGAAGCCTTTCAATGAGACATGATGTATTCGTTATGTGTTCTTCCTGACTCTGATGGCTCTTGGCGAAAGCGATATCTAAAGGGATTGTTTGGCAATTTAATTTCCTTTGGCAGAACTATATGGTTGTCTCAGCGAATAGTTACGAAGACTCAAAACTCTGTGGTCATCATCATGGATTGGCATCAAATCTCAGAACGGTTACATAACACGATATTCATCGAGTTTTCTTTTTGAGCTATTGCATTTTTTATTTAATGGATTTTTCTAAGTTTAGTTGCATGGCGACATCTTTGGTTGGTATCGATTCTCTAGAAAATATTCTCTGAGATTTCAGAGGATATGATTTTATGTTTGTGGGCTGTCATGACTTTGATGAAAATCTTTCTGTTACAATTTGAAGTCTCCTGATTCAGCGCAGAAATTAAAAGCTCTATGGATAGGCATTTCTCTGATTTTTACCATAATCTACGTATCATTATGAATCATCTTCATATTCAAAAATCAGCAAGAGAATTTGAGAATCTGGTGAAAAACACTTGTTGAAGATCTCTTCGTAACTGACACACTTGGAATGTATATAAAAACCAATGTTGAAAATGGTGAAGATGCTGCTGGCTTGTAATTCTGAGAGATATTTATTCTGGCCGTAATCAAGAGAGGGAACTGGATGTAATACTGGAACATTGCTCCTAGAGTATTAGAAGCAGAGTGTTATGAACTTAATTGTAAACAAAGAGATCCTTTGATATATTTTTATTGTAATTCTGTAATCTGAATAAGGGGTTGGTACTCCTTGAGATTGGTGTCTCTAAATGAGGGGTTGGTGCTCCTTGAGTTGGTGCTTAGAAATTTAGCCTATAAGGCATTGTTAACAATGGTTTTGAAGATTAAGCCAGTAAGGTAGTTTAGGAGTGGTTTTTCTACCCCAGGAGGGTTTTCCACTCGACAAATCTTTTGTATCTTGGTTCTTCTGTGTGCTCTCTACTTTTCTATGTTGTTGTTTTAGTTCACTATTGGGTTTATTACTTTTCTCAATTCTGTTTATGAATGATTACATTCAACTCATGAATGCATTAATCAAAATAATATTGAGATCAAATCTAAGCTATGTTTTTGAATATGTGAAAATTGGTCAAATCTGTTAAGACACTGATTCACCCCCCTCTCAGTGTCATATTAACTCCAACAGGTATATGAATAACTATTTAGCCTATCTATTATACTACAACACTTAACTATAGGTTAGAACATATCCATATCAACATAAAATAGCAGGTGCAATTCACCTCAAACTTTATTGTGGTAATTGCTTTGTAAGGAAGTTTGCACTCCTCCATGAAAATTCTCTGTGCACATAGCCAAAATCTTAAAGTTCTTAACCAAAGCTCCAAAAATTATTATCTCATCAAATTGCATGACTCCTACTTTTGCTCTGAGTATGACAATACTTGAGCTTCTAGTGTTTCTAGATGAAACCTATAGTGGAAAAGTGTAGTCTGCATTTGAAGGAACCATCTACAGAGCTCTTCCCTGAAATGAGGGTTGAAAAAATTAGAAGAAAAGCAATAAAATAATTCTAAAGTAACAATTTGTATCAAGCCAGATGTAAAAAAGTATAATTAAAAAGACAAATCCTTATAATTGGACCTCAAATTAGACCAAGAAGATTTATGATTTTATCTTTAGAATGTAGGACCTTTCTCTATCAGATTTATAATTGGATCTCAAATTGGACCAAGTAGATTTATGATTTTATCTTTAGAATATAGGAACTTTCTCTATCGGATATTCAAGACCTCAAATTGGATTTGAAATTGGACCAGAAGATTTATGAATTTATCTTTAGAACGTATGAACTTTCTCTGCCGGATATTCAAAGCGATCAACTGAGAATTAAGAGTAATCAACTGAATCCTAAGATGTAATCAGGTGGAAACTAATGTTTCATTCCATCGATGTTTGTATTCCTATACTTAGGTTCTGCTTCCAAGTGAAAACACCAGGAAGTGTTTCACACTGGCTCAAGGTACTCTCCAACCTGGTTATGTCACTAATAGCAATCCAAGTTTTCCTAAACCGTCCATGCTCGAACCTTGCATCATAATATATTCTTCCTACACATAAAAATTCCACATATTAACCTCTTCTAAGTAAAACATTTAATCATCATAAAACCATAATTAATAAATTATTTCAGTTTTAGAAAGAATATGATTTCATTTACTATAAAAAAGCTATATAAATCACAAAAAATCCATGAAGCCTCCTAAATGTAGCTTAAAGAAAGTTTACAAGATGGGTTTTAGCATAAGAAGCTTTCTACTACAACTCTCAATGAATGTATTATAAGAAAAAAAAATTCTTCACACTCAAAGTAATGTGGCACAGTTGTGCTATAACAAATATAGGATGCATTCATGTGTGACCCAAGTTTAATGTGGCTATGTTGTGATAGAAATGAAGGCACTCAGATGAGAACAATTTATGTACAAATCACTGCCATCACAATTAGGTGTCATTCATCATTGGGTGCATTCAGGTTGACTCAAGTTTAATAGGTTCCAATGTAATGATAGCATGATCCAAGAGCGATTTCCTCTTGCTTCAATAAAGAGCCTATAACTTTGGTTGATATGTAGAGTGGTTGTGTTATATCAATTATTTAGGGAATTCAAGCACAACCCATATTTAATGGGCTATTCTAGAAAGTGATCAATATTTTCTAAACCTTATGAATGTTACCTAAAAGTGTTCAACTTAAACTACATGACAAGTTTGTTACATACTTGAATGTAATCTTGGGTTACCACAAATTATAATAATATGATTTGCTAATAACCATTATGAAAAGTATTAAAGCAAGACTCATGCTATATAGGATACATTTCCCTGATTAGGTTTACATACCTTAATGATCACACACAAGCTTCCCACACACTCGAGGATACAATCCAAGATCATACCACACCCTATCAAGACAACTAATTTTCTGACCCAAGATTTAAGGTTGCTTTTTAATACCAATGGAAGCATTGGTAAGAGAATGAATAGGGTACAAACCCTAGGCCTCCATAGAAACATAAACCATAACTCTAGTGGGTTGCAATACCAAAAAGATTGAGACATTTTTCATTTGTCAATTTTTTTTAACTTGATAGCGAAAAAAATACCCAATACCAGTTTTTTATATACCTATATAAATAAAACACATAAAGTCCTTTTTTTAAATACCAAGATAGTCAATAACAAAGGGTTCACCAACCATCAAGTTTTTCTAATGCCCCAAAAAAATGATAACAAAATTTTTTTTTAGAAAACTATGTGTAATACCAGAAAAGGTTGAGACCTCATTTGTTTCTTAGAAAAAAATATTATCTTGATAGAAAAAAGTATCTGGTACTAGTTTTTTTAAATACCCATTTCAAGTGAAAACCCAACATCGAAATACCCAAACAACCAATAAAAAATATTGAGCATTAGTTTTTAAACATACTCAAATATCCAGTAACAAAACAACTAGCATCATAAAATTAAAATAGACAAATAGTACTTCATGAAAATACCCAATATGAAATTTTTTGTTGGAAATTGATAGGTTGTCATTGATGTCAATAGATAATGGAATTTTGATGATTTCCAATATTTTGTTGCTTTGATAATGAAATCCTATTGATCCAATATTTTGATCTGGATTATCCTATTTTGTAAGATTTGCTCAAAAGTTGATAACATGATCTATCTTAACATTAGTTGCATCCTCTAACATGGTTTCAACTGACTAGGTTATATGGTTGGAAAGGTACAGTTAACAAAAGGTTGGGAAATAGTGTTATGCTTATACACTAGCTTTGTACATCAATTTTCTAGTATGGATTATATCTCAATAAACGATATCACTACAAGACTTTGTACATAGGTTTGAACCTACATGATGCATTCTACTTTGGAATTTCATGATGATATGTGAAGGAATTTGGAAGATATGAATGAAAATATTTTGATCTGCAGAGCATAGTGAATTTTCATATAGTATAGTGATGTGGAAGATGGGTATGTGCAGGATCATGATGGGCCAAAAAGTGGCAAAATGATGGGTATGTGTAGGGTATGTGGCTGACAACTTTTTTTAACCCAAAATTGATGAAATGAAAAGGGTTTTTAAAGGAAATTCTTAGCTTTCCACCAATATAAATTATGCTTTACTTTAAATTTAATAAATAATTATTATTAATTTTCTATTTGAATTACGACTAAAGTCCTAATTGATAGGCTGATTGAAAAAAAACTATAGCTTTCAAACCGTATCACATTTTTGGAATCCAAAACATACATCACATTCTATGCTTTGTATACTATAGGATTAAAGAAAGAAAAATTTAATTTCACGAAGTTTTGACCAGGTTAAGGTGGTCAGACATACGAGATTTTATATTTTTTAAAAGTTGTAATAAAAAATTCATAATTAATTTTTTACTTGGAAAAAAATTATAAAAAAATATGCATCACATCCAGACATGAGTGCTCTACTTATGTCTAAAATATTATAAAAAAATATTATCATTTTATTGTGGTTAGGGTGGTCAGACAGACACCTACTTCTTATTTTTTCCCTGAAATTTAAGTATTGCATTGAAATTTCAAATTTTCACCAAATAATTTTATTTTTAAAAAAACCTAGTAGTTTAGAAACTACATTCAATTTGCTACAAATTCTATTATTACATAGTTTTGAAATAATATAGATAACTTATTCAAATTTTTACATCAAGTTGCCTAACTCTGATTTTTCTTATTTTTTTGCCACTTAAGGGCCCGCTTTTTCCATGATGATCCCGCACATACCCAGATTTCACATTTTCTCATACTTGATTATCATACCGTGCGGTGTTGGAGATAAGTAGTTCAATATCGTTTAAGGGAGAATTCAATGTGAACAAGTTTTTATGTTACACATTTGATCCAGAGTGTACATATGTTTGGAGTTTTGGTTTAGCTCTGGCCTACCTAATTATATATTAATATCGAGATGTGCTATGAATGATAAAGGGATCTATCTTAGGTCCATGCTGATAGAGTTAGTTTTTCAATTAAGGTTTCTCTAATTAGGTCGACCTAATTAGTAAACATGGATATATATATGTATGTAAGACATTTTTAGGGAGCATGTGTGGAGTAGAGAAGGAGAGAAGAATGTGTGTATGTGAAAGATACATGAAGATAGAGTTGAGAATGTATATGTGTGTATTAAATAGATGAGTAGTTAAGTGAGTTACTCATGTATTGTACTTGACCAGAACTAAACTCCAACATAGGGAAAGTGCATTCTTTATCAGTTCACACCTTTGGAAGTGAGCCATACCCTTTTGTATCTTGGCAGTGAGCCATATCATTTTGTATTTACTTCAGGTTGTGAGCCTTTCAAGGATAGTGAGTCCTGACAGTGAGCCCTTGTAATATTCTATATCTAGATGAATTATATTTTGAGCTAATCCTCATTGTGGTTTTCCCATTTTGGGTTTTCCATGTAAAAATATTGTTGTTCATGTGTGTTGATTCTTTTTCTTGATTCCATGTCTTCTTCTGTTGATTTAGACATATTTTTGATAATGCTTACATTGATCTTATGTGAATGTTTTATGGAATACTGATTCACCCCCCTCTTATTATTCTGGATGTTCAACAATTAGTATCAGAGTTTGGTTCCACCGAAGAAGCCTAAAAGCATAGGGAAGGTCCTGAAATTCAAATTTATGGAAGACAAAAAATTTATTTTTCCTCTAGGAGTGATCTCTACTGAACATATAGAAGAAAATGAAGATTTGAAGGATAGATTGAAGGAAGAAAATTAGTGTATTAAGAATCTGAGGGAAGGCTATGAAGAAATCAGTAATTAGTTAAAGGAAGCAGATGAGGAAATCACCAAACTGAAAGAACAATTGGAAGAAAAGGAAAAGGTTGAAGATTGTCTAAGAGCTAAAATATAGAGGAGAATGGATGAATGTGAAAGGCTTGAGCAAGAAGTGGTAATGTTAAAATTAGATTTGGCAAAGGTGAGAAGATATGAGAATAAATTTACAGTAAGCTCTGCAATGTTGGACAAATTGATTGTAGGACAGAGGTCCTCTATGGATAAAAATGGCTTGGGATTTAAGGAAGGTCAAAATTTGAAGTCGAATCAATCTTTTGACATGAAGACTCAAAGTAATGGTGGATATACTAGAAAGATTCCTATTAAACAACCTAATGCTCAAAGGTATTTATCTTTTAATGGTGTTTGTTATTCTTGCAATAAGTTTGGACATAGGTCCGAAAAAGATTGTGAAAATAAAATGAAGCAGAATGATTGAATGAATGAAAATATCTTATCATTCTTGGGTCAATGCTTTGAACGCAAGAGAATTGAACACAAATATAAAGGTTGTAGAAATAAAAATTCAAATAAGATGATTTATTCATTCAAAGGTCATTGTTATCACTATAATTCAATTGGAAATAAGGATAACTAGTACAAATATAGATTGAATAAAGGAAAGTTTGGATGGAAGAACATTGTTTGCTATAATTGCAACAATCCTAAACTTTTTGTCAGAGATTGTAGAAGCAAAAAAATGAGAAATAAAAATCTGGTAAAAGGATATGAACTAGTCATCAAGGTTGATCCAACAAAGGTTAAGAAGGAGATTGAGAGGATCTGGAGAAAGGATGGAGAATCTAGAAAGCAAGCAGAATTAGAAGCATTTGTTTTTGTGTCATCCTCCAGTATAGATACACTTGTAAAAAATTAATTTAGAACTTGGATAAAGGGGAGAATTAATTAGAAAATTTATTAACCCCGCTTTCGATATATGATGTCATATCATGGAAAAAATGCATTTATTAAGGTTATGAATTCAATAATTCATGTGAAAGGAATTTTCACACACATGTGTGAAGAATGTATTTTGTAGAGTTTGAAAGGTGTGTCACCAAAAAATGTATAGTTGGACATTTTTACACTCAATTGAGTCTCTCTCATGGAATTTGGCTTGATTTTCCCTAGATTTAATGGTGTAATGTGGTCAATACATTCACATTAGGTCTTGGACCCTTGTGAATCAATAAGAATTCTAGGATGTCTTGTAAAAGTGTTTTGAAGTGTTGTAACCCACTTTCACACTTTTCTAGGACCCTTTCATTATAATTCACTTAAATAACCCCTTTTTACCACTTACCAAGTCTTATATCAAAGTGTTGTAAAGAGTTGTAACAAACTCTCATGCTTTTCTAGACTTGTCATCAATAATTTAACCCTTTCTTATATGATCCCTTAATACACTTACTAGCCCTACTTAAGTGCATTTTTTATAATATTCCTATTAAAAAAAATTAAATACACTTTAATCCCCGACACCTAGTAAAATTTCCCTTGTGGGACCAAGTTGCCACCAGGGGTGACTTAGTCTCATTAGGCAAAAAAATTAAAATAATTTTAATTTTATTGCGATATTTTATTCTCTTAACCTCGAGGTCGGCCTATGATGTGTTATTTTTGGGAAATATTATAAAATCAAGTATAAATAAAGGGTTTTCATCTCATTTTCACCCCTAATTAGTTTAGTGCATTTATTCACACATTAGCTTACTTTCATTCATAATTCTCAAGCATTCAAGGCATTATCAAGCATCCTTTGGAGCATCTTCTTGCATATCTTCAGATTTCAACATCAAGGGTTTGGTGAGTTGTGACATTGCATGTTGTTCATTCATCATTCTCTTTATATTTCATTTCATTTTATAAGGTTTGATTACCAAATTGGGGTTTGACCAAGGAAAACCTCTATTCTTTAATCCTTAATTGATTTCCCCCTCTTTGCATGTGTGTTTGCAGGTCTTGCATGTAGATTTTTCAAAGAGGAAAGTGTTAAAAAGGTGTTGTTAACTCATCAAAGTCATCTAAGTCAAAAAATCCATAATTAAAGCTTGGAGACCTCTTTCAGCCTATTTTTTGCAAAATCTAAACCAGACACCTATTAGGAAGGGAAGTATAGACAAAAAGCTACAGATTCCTTCCCCAAATTTCCATAGATTCCTAGGTGGACTAAGTTTCCATCAGTGAAAAATTAGTCCCATTTCCAGGCCTAAATTTTTTTTTTTACACTTTTGAGTACCCATTTGGTAGAAACCTATTTCGACAGAATCTCCCTGAAATAGGACTAAGTCACCCAGCTTGGTGTAAGTGTCCTAGTTGGCTTCAATAGTAAAATCTATAGGATTCCAGAGCCTCTCTACTTCACATTTTAGTTTCCAGGTGCACCTCTCCAGTCTTGTTCATTTATGTTATTGTTTACTTGGATTCTTAGGTCATTTTGCATACATCACTATGCTTTCAAACAACTTGCATTAATATTCATTATCTTTTATTAGTTATTTGCATTTAAGACATTGAATTTAGACACATTTCATTCATACTAGCATTAGTCTTTAGTGAAACTTCAAGTTTTTGCGAGATACCTTTCTCCTTTTAGGTGAAAAATCCTAGAAGTGCAAGAGAGAACCCTCCTACAAAAATTTGCTATTCATTTTGGTGAACCTGACTTTTGAACATCTTACTTCTAATTTTAAGTACATTTACATCCTAGGAATAACTTGCATCAACATCGCATTAGGTTTTTCATTGTTTAGTTTTCGTCCTAGGGTTTTAAAAGTTGCATTAGTGAAAAGCTCATCTAGCTTACATTTTTGCATTACATTTCATTAAAATTTCCAAAAATTATACATTTTCACACTGTATCTACATTTGAAAATTTGAAAAACATAAAATTTCATTTAATTTTTTTGAAAAATCTCAAAAAAATCACTATTGGGACTAATTCGCCACACTAGGCAACTTAGTCCGTCTGCACATTTTGCACAAAAATTTATGTCATTTTGAGAGCATTTTCTGCATTTCTATTTTCTGATATTGCATTGCTATTATAGTTACCATAATTGTAGTTATCATCTTTTTATTGCTCTTTGTTTACATTGCATTTCAATTCACCCACATTTCAAAACCCTTGAATGAGTGTTTGGTGTCCTATTGCTAATACCTTAGTGAGAAGAATCTCAAGACTCATGTTATCCCACGATAATGCACATTTTGTGGATCTTGGATTGTCTAAAGCCTCCACTCCTAGTATTGCAACTAGTACACTAGGCATGGACCCCACCTTTAGCATCTCTTTGTCTTCCAATAACATACAAATGACACACAAAACAATCACATTCCACAAGGAAAAATCATTAACATTCATGAGGACTTAACACATCTTCAACATAATTTGTGTCTTGAAAACATTTCAACCACTACCATTCCTACAATAGAGAAAATCCATCACCTACTTGAATTTGATGAAGGCCTAGACATTATGAAACAAATAGTTGAGATATACCATAAATATGTTCCTTCCACCTCTAGTACATCTCAACCAACAATCACTATGGTTAGCCAAGGAGGAGCTTACACTCCTCCTCCTTCAACAATAGCATCCATACCTACCTATACCACTCCTCAAGTCACAACAACAATACAACAAGTTAGCAATGTGATTCTTTGCTCAACTATTCTTGATAGCATTCCTAATTCTTATGTGGCATTGCATGTTCTCTCCTCTTCCACCATACCATCCATAAGCATTCCATTCACTTTCCCTACCACTACATACACTCCATAACAACTTTCCCTTCCCCCTCATACCACTTACATTGAACCTCTCATAACATAACTTTTCCACACCATTTCCTCCATGCAAAAACAAATATCCACCATAAACCAAAACGAGAATGGACCACCCACCTATTATGTTCATAGCAGCCCACTATCTCTAAAAATATTGTGAACACCATGCCACAAGGAATAGAGATGCCTAGATTTGAGAAATATGGAGGGAAGGGAGATCCTTCTAACCATGTTAATTCTTACACTACCTTATGTAGTGAATTTTTCCTTGACAATAAACTATTAGCCAAACTATTCCTGAGGACTTTAAAAGACACTACCTTGGAATGGTTTTCATCCTTACCAAAAAATTCAATTCATTCATTTAATGAACTAGTTGATTCATTTATAAATCATTTCCAATTTCATATGACTCCAAACAAGATGTTGGCCAATTTGATGTGATGAAAACAACATGAAGAAGAAAAGATAACTAATTTTATCTCATGATATCAATCTCTTTACTCTCAAATCGATGTCAAGATTCTTGATCCACATCTTTAAAAGATGTTTATAGAAAAATTGAAAAATAAACTTTAGGAAAAACTCACCATGATGAAATTTCCCTCCTTTATGCACATATGTATGGCCCTTTGTGATTATCACAATTCAGTTAGTAATCGTGATGCAAATTCCACTTTTAACCGAACTAAAAAATATGAACATGCCACTTCAAATAATTCACAACTATTTCAAAAACAAAACAAAGGGTTTTTATAGTTCAATCACCCTCAACAACCAACTCAACCCATCAAAAACCAAGTAGCAAATGTTAAAGCCCTGATATCTTATAGTTATGGAGATTTGAAAAGATAGTTTACACCTTTATCAGACACCCTTCATAACACAATGTCCCAAATTTTGCAACAACAAATGATTACTTTACCTGCTATCAAACCACTCGATCCTACTAAGCCTTTACCTCCAACCTTTAAATCCAATAGTTATTGTCATTGTCATAGACAAAAATGGACATGACATGGAAAATTGTAAGCATCTTAAACATCGTGTGCAAGACCTCATTGATTCTAGTTGTCTATCCATTGTAAATGTTAATGTTAAAGGCAATACGTCTATTGCCCCTCCAATTCAAAATTTAAAAATCTTCACTGATCCAATGCCCAAACATAATGTGTCATTTTTTATAGCTAGTGAAACTCAAAACAATGATGTGATGAATGTTCATACAGATATTGAACATCCTGATCCTATTCCACATATCACTACTATTAATCCTATGGATGAAATGGTAGGTGCAATCAACATTATCCCTCGTAAGGGCCAACCTATGAAATCTCTTGATATTACTTTCCCCTCTAAGGAAATAATTCCAAATCTCCTTGATGGTCCTCTTTACATAGCTGACCATATTTATGATAAGCCCACTAATGGGATACTCATAGATCCTGCCTATGGAGAGACTGTGATCATTGAGGAATTTTTGGTATTACATGATATTTATCAAGATGATTATGATAAACTAACAGCATGGATCAAAACACACAATGGCTTTGCCTTCCCTATGGAAGGATTGATCATCCTTCCATTAAAAATAGGAACAAAAATAGTGGATGTTGCATTCTCCATCATCCCACAGTCAGACCAGTTTCGTTTGTGGCTAGGCCATCCATGGCTTCGCTCAATGAACTTTGTTCCTTGAGTCATACAAAAATGTTTAAAGTTTCCATTTGACAATGAAATATTCAATGTTCACCATAGTAGCTTTAACCCTTTTTCTTCTAAAGGAAACTTCTCCTTAGAATCCTTTTGGCCTGAGCCCATGGAACCTATCACACCTCGCAAAGATTTCTTCTTCATTGCTTACCAAAATTTTAAAGCAAAGAAAATTGTAGAATTGTCTCTTCGCAACATGTCCCCATCCACTTCCATCAATCCTATCTTAGATGAAACAATGCTTCAACCTAAACAAAAACCCACCCATCAAACTCAACCCACACTTGAAACTTCCCCCACATCATCCAAATGACCAAGAGATAATGATAACAACTTCGTCATGCCTCCTCGTATAAAACAATTTTATAAAGGAAAAGGAGAAAGTGGATGAACAACCTTCCTGGATGGATTCTTTCATTCCTCTTCGTATGGAAGATAAGAAACCAATGGTTGATCAACCCACTCCTTCACAAACACAACTCAACAATAAAACCAAAAGAAATTGAGGAGCTAGGGAGTGTAGGCATAGATGTCATGCCCTTGCTCGCAAGTTACAAGACAAAGAAAATCAAGAAATTCAAAATCTGCACTTCACAGAAGTAATGCATGAAAACCCTCATCCCCAATCACAAAAAAATGATCCAATACAACAAACACAACCTATGATACACCATTCATTAGACATTATAATCCGTCCTCTTGTCATGATTAATCTAGGTGACAATGATGAGATCACTAAAATAGACGAAAAGGTGCATAATGATCTGAATACATTATTTTTATCTTCCATGAGCTTAGATGATAAATATCCTACAAAGAGTGTAGAACCTGGTGCTTCCACTAGTTTAGAACTTGCTCTTGTCCCTTTAGCTAGTTGTGCACCCTTGACACATCATGAACATGACTGGGAGGAAGATGACTTGCTTGATGATTGACTTGCATTTTCCTTACTAGTCTTTTGCACTTTATTTTTCTTTTTCTTTTGTGTGTTCGCATGTGTGTAACGTGTTCCCCTCATAATGTGATGTTTGATGTTCTTCTCTCTTTGTGACATTCTTCTACTTGTATCTTCATTCTTCTATATTTCGTACATTGCTTTCACCTTTGTCTTTTGTCTTTTTCTTGTGTTTTCCTTTTGGGGATGACACAAGGCATTGAGACCACAATGTCTCTTTCATGTTGACCCAAAAGCTTTTCCTTTTTCTTTTTTCCTTTTTGTTTTCTTTTTTCTTGTTTTTTCCTTTTGGGGATGATGCAAAGCATCAAGACATACTATGTCTCTTCCATGTTGACCCAAATGAATCTTTCTTTTTCTTTGTTTTCGCTCTCTTTGTGTCATTCTTCTAGTTCTATGTGTTTGGGGAATGATGATAGTTCTGAGCTCCTTACAAAGCATTGCATCAAAGAACATACTGACCCCAAATCCATAGATCCCTAATGTTTTTGGTGTTTTTATTTTGGGGGAAAATCATTCCTTTTTCTTTTTCCTTTCTCTCGCATGACATAGCCTTACTTAGAAACATATGACTTGGCATAGGGGCTTTCCAAGTTGGCTCCCATGTCTTCTTTCCTTTTACATTTTCCATTTGCTAGTTTAAAGTAATTGCTCATAGTATGGTGTGTGGAAATTCCTTTAAAGTGGGGGCATACATTGGCATTATTAATATCGCATTTTTATTTTTCTTGGTTCTTAGTGTAGCCTCGTTACTTCATACAATGTATTTTGTCACTTTGTGGATGACATCAGGAGTAGTGTCCTTCATGAGTATGATCTATCTTAGCATATTGCATTCCTCTTAGTGGCTTGATGTGATGCACTACATCCATTAAGTTGTGAATTTTATATTCTTTGATTGGCCCTCTCTTGAAGACATTAGACACAATGTTCCCTAAGTTAAAGACCTCACATGAACTAAACAAGACTCCTTTGAACAATCTTTTTCATGTTACATTTTGCATTTGTTATATGGCCACCTTGCATAACACAACTTGCATACCTGTAGTGCCATCATATTTGTTCATGAGCTCCAAGAATACGAATTTTTTCTTGTATCTTGAAGCTCAAAATGTAATTTTATTTTGTGGTTCCATATTAAAGTTATCAGGAGGTATAACTTTGGTATGGTTGAGCGAGAAGCCCATTTCAAGGCATGAATTTTCCCCATAGCCACTTGCATGTGTGTGAGTGCATACCAACCATGAGTGTATGTTTCTCACCTTTTAGGCCTTCTCACTTGGTAGACAACCATGAGTTACATTGCCTCAAAGTGAGTATACATTTCTTTTTCTAGACAAACAGTCTAGACTTGATCCACAATGGGATGGAAAAATGATCGAAGCTTGATTCGACTCTCTTTTTCCTTTTCTCTCTCTTTCATTATTTTTTATCATTTTAATGTGTGTTACTTTGTACTTATGATTGGTTTTCCATGGGATCTTGATCCTAGGGGCTTGATCATTCCTCTTGATTTTTTTTTTCTCATCTCACCAAGCATCTATACATTTGGATCCCTCTCGATGTGCATGTTGAGCTACTTTAGTGTGAGTTTGAAGTGAGTTCATCCTCTCACTAAAGTGGGGACTTAATGTGTCACCAAAAAATGTATAGTTGGACATTTTTTATGCTCACTTAAGTCTCTCTCATGGACTTTGGCTTGATTTTTCCTAGATTTAATGTTGTAATGTGGTCAATACATTTAGATTAGGTCTTGGACCCTTGTGAATCAATAAGAATTCTAGGATGTCTTGTAAAAGTGTTGTGAAGTGTTGTAACCCACTTTCACACTTTTCTAGGACTCTTTCATTATAATTCTCTTAAATAACCCATTTTTATCACTTACCAAGTATTATTTCAAAGTGTTGTAAAGAGTTGTAACAAACTCTCATGCTTTTCTAGACTTTTCATCTTAATTCAACCCTTTCTTATATGACCCCTTAATACACTTTTTGGCCCTACTTAAGTGTATTTTTGAGAATATTCCCATTGAAAAATATTTAATACACTTTAATCCCCAATACACAGTAAAATTGCCCTAGTGGGACCAAGTCGCCACCTAGGGCGACTTAGTCCCACTAGGCACAAAAATCAAAATAATTTTAATTTTTTGGCGGGATTTTATTCTCTTAACCTTGAGGTTAGCCTATGATGTGTTATTTTTGAGAAACATTGTAAAATAAAGTATAAATAAAGGGTTTTCATCTCATTTTCACCCCCAATTATTTTAGTGTATTCATTCACACATTAGCTTATTTTTGTTCATAACTCTCAAGCATTCAAGGCATTATCAAGCATCAATTGGAGCATCTTCTTGCATATCTTCATATTTCAACATCAAGGGTTTGGTGAGTTGTGACATTGCATGTTGTTCATCCATCATTCTCTTTCTCTTTCATTTCATTTTATAGGGTTTGATTACCAAATTGGGGTTTGACCAAGGCAAACCCTTATTCTCTAACCCTTAAACCTTTTTCCCCTCTTTGCATGTGTGTTTGCAGGTCTTGTATGCATATTTTTCAAAGAGGAAAGTGTTAAAAATGTTTTGTTAAATCATCAAATTTATTTAATTCAACAAATCCCTAATTGAAGCTTGGAGACCTCTTTCAACCCATTTTTTGTATAATCTGAACCGAACACTTGTCAGGAAGGGAAGTGCAGACAGAAAGCCACAGATTCCTACCCAAAATTTCCCAAGATTCCTAAGTGGAATAAGTCACCATCAGTGGTGAATTAGTCCCATTTCCATGCCTGAAAAGTGATTTTTACATTTCTAAGTACCCATTTGGCAGAAATCTGTTCTAACAAAATCTCCCTGAAACAGGACTAAGTCGCCTAGCTTGGTGTAAGTGTCCCAGTTGCATTCAACAACAAAATATATAGGATTAAAAAGACTCTCTACATCAAATTTAAGTTTCTAGGTGCATCTCTCCACTCTTGTTCATTTCTGTTATTGTTTACTTGCATTCTTAGGTCATTTTGCATACATCGCTGTGTTTTCAAACAACTTGCATTAATATTCATTATCTTTTATTGGTTCTTTGCATTTAGGACATTGCATTTAGAAATATTTCAATCATAATAGCATTAGTATTTAGTGAACCTCCAAGTTTTTGTGGGATACCTTTCTTCTTTTAGGTGAAAAACCCTAAAAGTGTAAGAGAGAATCCTCCTACCAAATTTGCGGTTCAAAAGGATGAAAGTTTACATGAATTTTGAGTTGATGTACTTGCAATATGAAGTATTTATTGCATAAAAAGTGGGATGACATAAATAAATTCAGATATTTTTAGGAAAATGCATTCGATGAAAATCAATTATGCAAGAAGAAGCGTGGAGAGAAATATTGAAGAAACCAAAGCAATTTTATACTACATAAATTCTGAATTTGGATTTGGTAGAAATGAAAAAGGTAAGTCACTAAAAATATTTCATTTGAATTATTTTTAGAATTTTGAATGCAATGAATATGCCTCGGCTCATAAAAAATTTAGAGAGATTAGAACCAAAGTGCAAAATGTACCATGTTAAAACCTTAGAGCTTGATCTTTTGGGTGCTTTTCTAGATATCCCTCTTGGTGTTATACTGATTGAAGATGTTGGAGTATACATTCATGGAAAATTGGAAGAAAATATGCCTACGAAAAAGCTTGGATGTTGTGGGTTGAAGAATTAAATGGAAAGGATCTTACTCTAAAACTAGAATACAATGTTCTTTTAGAAATTAATTTGGATGTATGGAACAATTTTTTGAACTTTAGTAATGAAGGAAGATGTATCAGAATGGCTCTTAGCATATTTCACAGTGATTATGTGTGGGTTGATGAAACATATATGATATCTAGAGATGTAATCAAGGAATTTACTGGGCTATCATCCTCCAGATTGACTCCTATATGTAATTTTGATAGAGAAAAGGGTTTAATAAGGAACACATGTGCTGGAATCAGTAACCTAAAAATTTAATATGCAAGTATAGTTATTTCATAGCTTATTTTTGGTGACAATGATGTTTTCTCTACCACAATTGATCTTGCATTGGATATGGTTAAGCATAGAACATAATATGACCTCTGTGAGTTGTTGTGACAACAACTGTTGGAGATTCTGAGAGATATCAAGAAGAAGAAAGGTACATTCAGATATGGTACATTGGTTTTATGTTTGATTTTCTAATTTATGAAGGAGATTCTTCGATTAGGGGAAGTTAGTTTGGATAATACCAAACCAATTTCTGATTAGATTGATGAACCTATGAGAAACATTGGGGACTTAAATGCATAAGAAGATGCCCTTGGTGGTTTCTTTGGAAAGTTGCAAAGGAAAATGAATAGAATAAAAAGAGTTACAAGAGAATTGGTTTCAAAATATAAGAATGATATAACCTTTTTGGTAAACACTAATAGCTACATCATCAAGGTAGTTGAACCAAGGAACTCATGGATACTTGAGTTTAGATATGACATTGAGAAGGACTATGCTTCTGGTTGCATTGAATTGTTGATTAACAACCCCTAGGACCCCAACAGACCTAGGTTTGGAACCTACACTGAAGTAGCTAAAGATCTTGAAGACTCTAAGCTTTTCTAAAATGGTAAATAAAAGTCCGCCACTAGACAAAAGAGGAAAGTAGCTGAGGTTCATTCCCTAGTTGCTAAGGTGGACCCTACTCTAAGAAAACTTAAGCAATTGGCCATAAGGACACATTTTTAGGTAGCTCCTCATGTGGTATCTAGTTCTTCACAGTCGACTAAAGAAATCTCAAATACATTAACTGATAGATTTAATGAATTAAAGAGAAAAGCAGTAAGTGACATGGTCTCTTGGGTTGAAGATAAAACATTGTTGGAAATTGTAGAGAAGTGCAAGTCTACTCATAACTTGGCACTTGAAAAACTGAAGGTTGTTCAAAATTGTGAGGAAGAGATTAAGAGTTTATTCTCATTTTGTTGGACTTGGCTTGATGCAACTCAAAGAATCAAGGGTGTTGAGAGCACAATTGAAACCAAGATTAAGTTTGCATCTAGCACATTTGATCTTGATCTTGATTTGGATGATCAGACTTGGTACATTTTGATAAAACTACATGAGGAATACCTTGCATCACATAAAGAAATAGGAGAGATGATTGAGTTGTATGGAAATCTCAGAGATTTAATCAAGATTAAGTGTGCACCTATCTACTATGTTCTTTCAATTTTTGATAGGCTTTTTATCTCTTATGCTTCTCTCAGAATTATGGTTGAAGGAAATGATACCTTAATTGATCTCAATTATCTATGCAATGTATTGTTAGAGAAAATAAGGATTTGGGATGAAGGGAGATCCTCATGGAAATGGATTCTTAGAAGGCTTCAAGAAACTACCACTATTTTGGAATGTACTCCTTAGGGGGAGTATTTAGGTATGTAAAGGAATTGTTAAAGAACTAAAATTATTTTTCCTTTGTCATTGATGATAGAGGGGGAGAGAGAGAAGTATCATGTGAAAACAAAGAGAAAATTGAAAGGTTTTGTGTATAAGTTGGGAAGAGGTATTTTGATAGTTTTCAAATCATGTGTTTCCATCAATGACAAAGGGGGAGATTGTTGGAAATTGATAGGTTGTCATTGATGTCAATAAATAATGGAATTTTGATGATTTCCAGTATTTTGTTATTGTGGTAATGAAAGCCTATTGATTTGGTATTTTGATCCAGATTATACTATTTTGTAAGATCTACTAAGAAGCTAATAACATAATCTATCTTGACATCAGTTTCATCCTATGACATGGTTTCAACTGACTAGGTTGTATGGTTGGAAAGGTATAGTTACTAGTAGGTTGGGAAATAGTGTTACGCTTATACATTGACTTTGTATGTCAGTTTTTTGCTCCAAATTGTATCTCAATAAAAGATATCACTACAGGACATTATACATAGGCTTGAGCCTACATGATGCATTCTAATTTGGAATTTCATTATGATATATTAAGGAATTTGGAAGATGTGAATGACAGTATTCTAATCTGCAAACCATAGTGAGTTTTCATATAGTACATTGATGTGGGAGATTCCACATTTTCCTATTCTTGATTATCATACCATTCGGTGTTGAAGATAAGTAATTTGATGTTTTCTAAGGGATAATTCAATGTGTTAACAAGGTTTTTTTTTACACATTTTATGGAGTGTTCATATGTTTGGAGTTTTGGTTTAACTCTGGGTGACCTAATTATATATTAATATTGAGATGTGCTACGAATGATAAAAGGATCTATCTTAGGTCCATGTCGACAGAGTTAGTTATTGAATTAAGGTTTCTCTAATTACGCTGACCTAATTAGTAAACATATATATATCTAAGACATTTTTAGGGAGCATGTGTGGTGTATAGAAGGAATGAAGAATGTGCATATGTTAAAGATACATGAAGAAAGAGTTGAGATTGTATATATGTGAATTGTATAGATGAGAAGTTAAGTGAGTTACTCATGTATTATGATTTATTAGAACTAAACTCGAGCATAGGGAAGGTGCATTCTTTATCAGTTCACACCTTTGGCAGTGAACTATACCTTTTTGTATCTTGGCAGTGAGCCATATCATTTTGTACTATGAGCCTTTCAAGGATAATGAGTCATGGTAATGATCCCTTGTAATATTCTATATCTGGATATATTATATTGTGAGCTAATTGTCACTGTGGGTTTTCTCATTTTGGGTTTTCCACATAAAAATACTGGTGTTCATTTGTGTTGATGCTTTCTCTTGATTCCATGTCTTCTTTTATTGATTCAGTCAAATTTGTGATAGTGTTTAAATGGATATTATGTGAATGGTTTTATGGAATATTGATTCACCCCCCACTCTCATTATTTTGGATGTTCAGCAATTGGTATCAGAGATTGGATCCTCCAAAGAAGCCTAACAGCTTGGGGAAGCTCCTAAAATTTAAATTTATGGACGAAAACAAATTTCTTATTCCTCTTGAAGTGATCTCTATTGAACATATAGAAGAAAATGAAGAATTGAAGGATATACTAAAGGAAGAAAATGAGTGTATTAAGAATCTAAGGAAAGGATATGAAGAAGTTAGTAATCAGTTAAAGGAAGTAGATGATGACATCACCAAATTGAAAGAATAATTGGAAGAAAAGGAAAAGATTCAAGATTGATTGAGAGGTGAAATACAAAGGAGAATGAATGAATGTGAAAGGCTTGAGCAAGAAGTGGTAATGTTGAAATTAGATTTGGAAAAGGTGAGAAGATATGAGAATAAATTTGCAGAAATCTCTGCAATGCTGGACAAAGTTCCTCTATGGATAAAAGTGGCTTGGGATTTAAGGAAGGTCAATCTTCACAGTTGAATTAATATTTTGAGATGATGACTCAAAGCAATGGTGGATATACTAGGAGGATTCCTATCAGACAACCTAATGCTCAAAGGTAGTTATCTTTTAATGGTGTTTTTTATTCTTGCAATAAGTTTTGACATAGTGAAAAGGATTATGAAAATAAAATGAAGAAGAATGATTGAGTGAATGAGAATATCTTATCATTCTTCAGTCAATGCTTTGAATGCAAAAGAATTGAACACAAATCTAAAGGTTGCAGAAATAAAAATTCAAATAAGATGATTTATTCATTCAAAGGTCACTGTTATCACTATAATTCAATTGGACATAAGGTTAACTAGTTCAAATATAGATTGAATAAAAGAAAGTTTGGATGGAAGAATGTTGTATACTATAATTGTAACAATCCAAATTTTTTTACCAAAGAGTATAGAAGCAGAAATATGTGAAGTAACAATATGGTAAAATGATATGAACCAATCATCAAGGTTGATCTGAAAGAGGTTAAGAAGGAGATGGGGAGGATCTATAGAAAGGAAGGAGAATTTGGAAAGCAAGAAAAAATAGAAGCATATGTTTCTGTGTTGTCCTCTAGTATAGATAAGCCAATCAAAACATAATTCAAAACTTGGCTAAGGGGGAACAATAATCAGAAAATATATTAAACCTCCTTTTGATATATTATGTCATATCATGGAAGAAGTGAATTTATTAGGGTTGTGAATTCAATAATTCATGTGAAATGAATTTATAGAAACACATGTGTGAAGATTGTATTTCACAAAGTTTGAAAGGATGAAAGTTTACACAAATTTTGAGGTGATCTACTTGCGATTTGAAGAATTTATTGCAAGAGAAATTGGGATGAAAGAAATAAATTTAGATACTTTTTATGAAAAATGCATTCGATAAAAAGTACTTGTGCAAGAAGAAGCATGGAGAGAAAGCTTGAAGAAACCAAAGAAATTTTATACAAAAAAAATTCTAAATTTTACTTTGGTAGAAAAGAAAAAGGTAAGTCACTACTACTATTTCATCTAAATTATTTGTGGAATTTTGAATGCAATGGATATGCCTCAAATCATAAAAAATTTAGAGAGACTAGAATTAGAGTGTAAAATGTACCTTGTCAAAACCTTAGAGCTTGATCTTTTGGGTGTTTTTTTAGATATCCCTCTTCATGTTATACTGATTGAAGTTGTTAGAGTATACATTCATGGAAAATTGGAAGAATCTACTTACAGATAAGCTTGCATGTTGTGGGTTGAAGAATTAACTAGAAATGATCTTACTCTAAAACCATAATACAATGTTCTTTTGGAAATGAAATTGGATGTATGGAACATTTTTTTGGAATTTAGTAATGAAGGAAGATGTATTGAAAAGGCTCTTAGAAGACTTCACAGTGATTATGTCTGGCTTGATGAAACATATATGATATCCAAAGATGTAATCAAGGAAGTTACTGGGTTATCATCCTCAAGACCAACTCCTGTATGTAGTTTTGATAGAGAAAAGGGTTTAATAAGGAACACATGTGCTAGAATAACTAACCCAATAGTTCAATATGCAAGTCTAGTTATTTCACAACTAATTATTGGTGACAATGATGTTTCCTATACCACAATTGATATTGCAGTGGATATAGTTGAGAATAGAATAAAATATGACCTCTATGAGTTGCTCTGAAAACAGCTATTAGAGAATCTATGAGATATCAAGAAGAAGAAAGGTACATTAAGATATGGTACATTGGCCTTATGTTTTTTTTTCTACTTTATGAAGGAGACTCCTAGATTAGGGGAACTTAGTTGGGAGAATACTAGATCAGTTTCTGATTATATTGGCGAACCTATGAGAAAAAATGGGGACTTGAATGCACAAGAAGATTACCTTGGTGCTTTCTTTGGAAAGTTTCAAAGGAAAATGAACACAAGAAGAAGAGTTCCAAGAGAATTGGTTTCAAAATATAAGAATGATATAAAATTTTTGGTAAACATTGATAGTTGAATCATTAAGGCAGTTGAACTAAGGAACTCATGGATACCTGAGTTTGGATATAATATTGAGAAGGACTGTACTTTTGGTTGCATTGAATTGTTGATTAA
Organism: Sequoia sempervirens; assembly: GCA_007258455.2. Classification (NCBI taxonomy): domain Eukaryota; kingdom Viridiplantae; phylum Streptophyta; class Pinopsida; order Cupressales; family Cupressaceae; genus Sequoia; species Sequoia sempervirens. Next base: position 233,499,825 of record VDFB02075321.1, on the reverse strand, counting down.
TAGCCCTTGGGACACCAAGAGACCTAGGTTTCGAACCTACATTGAAGTAGCTAAACCTCTTGAAGATTTTGAGCTTGTCTTCAATAAATCAAAGTATGCCACTGGAGAAAAGAGGAAAGTAGTTGAGGTTCATGCGCTAGTTTCTCAGGTGGACCCTGCTCCAAGAAGAACTAAGCAATTGGCCAGAAGGACACATTTTCAAGTAGCTCCTAGTGTGGTCTCTAGTTCTTCACAATCCACTACAAAAATCTCAAATACATTAACTGATAGATTTAATGAATTAAAGAGAAAAGTAGTAAGTGACATGGTCTCTTGGGTTGAAGATAAAAGATTGTTGGAAATTGTAGAGAAGTGCAAGTCTACTCATAGCTTGGCACTTGAAAAATTGAAGGTTGTTCAAAATTGTGAGGAAGAGATTAAGAGTATATTCACATTCTATTGAACTTGGCCTGATGCAATTCAAAGACTCAATGGTTTTGAGAGCACAATTGAAACTGAGATTAAGTTTGCATCTAGCACATTTGATCTTTCTCTTGATTTGGATGATCAGACTTGGTACAATTTGAAAAAATTGCACGAGGAATACCTTGATTCACATAAATAAATAGGAGAGATGATTTAGTTGTATGGAAAGCTCAAAGATTTAATCAAGCTTAAGTGTGCACCTGTCTACAATTTTCTTTCGGTTGTTGATAGGATTATGAACTCTTATGCTTCTCCTGAAATTGTGGTTGAAGGAAAAGATACCTTAATTGATCTCAATTATATATGCAATGAATTTTCAGAGGAAAAAAGGCTTTGGGATGAAGGGATATCCACATGGATGGGAATTCTTAGCAAGCTTCAAGAAACTACCACCTCTGATTAGTCATTTATCACCACTATTTTGGAATGTACTCCTTAGGGGGAGTATTCAAGTATGCAAAGGAAATGTTAAAGCACTAAAATTCTTTCTCCTTTACCATTGATGTCAAAGGGAGAGAGAGAGAAGTATCATGTGAAAGTAGAAAGAAAATTGAAAGGTTTTGTGTATAAGTTGAGAAGAGGTATTTTGATGGTTTTCACATCCTATGTTTCCATCAATGATAAAGGGGGAGATTGTTAAAAATTGATAGGTTGTCATTGATGTCAACAAATAATGGAATTTTGATGATTGCTAGTATTTTGCTACTTTGGTAATTGTTGTGCAATTTTTTGCACACACACCTCGTTGGAAGTAGGGACCCTCTTTCGCTTCGGTTTTTGGTTTTCTGGCCCTTTCTTTTGAGGTTTTGTCTTACTTGGGCACAGTGCTTGAATGTTTATTTTGAATGCCTAAGTGTTTATGGGATGTTTGTTGAAAATCTTGAGTTCTAGATGAATTTCGGGCTTTTGCCCTGATTCGGGATTTTCTGCCCTAGTCGGATTTTGCCAGATCCTGCTTAGACTTCGGCTAGACCCTTGTTGTTTGGGAATTTTGGGGATCCACAGATTTCCGCATGGGCCGAATTTCCTCGGATTGTGCCCTGTTGTCGGTTTCCCGGGTTTTCTGACTATCCTGTCTTTTGTGTTGTTGGTTTCGTGCATGTTTTGGGGGGTGCATCTAGCTTGGTTTCTGGGTCTCTTGGATTATTTCACGCTAGGGTCGTTTAGTATTGTGTCATTAGTCATCTCCTAGCTGAATTCTGAGCTTTCCTGTGTGTTAATGGAGGATTTATAGGGTTTTAGACCTAGGGAAATGTCATTTCAAGTTATGTCGTCTTAAGGCGGGCCTAGAATGCAAAGAATATTTATGAAAGATCCATTCTCGGCTTGCCCTGAGTTAAGCTTTTTGAAATCCATAGTCGGTTCGGTATCTAGGTGAAGTCTTGATTTGGTATCGCAGCCCGGGATTATCCATCCCTTTCAAATTTTATTCGCCGTGACACCATCATTCTTACACTGACAAAATTCCTTGTGCCTATCAGCCGGCGAGATCTTTTCTTTTGCCAAGACATCCATTCATCGGTAAGACCTCATATCGATCACCCTGTGTTTCACTGAGGGGCCTTCTTAAGTTCATGACTTGTCGTCATGACCGTATTGTCCCTCACATCGATAAAATCCCCTTCACTGTCGGTGAGACAGGCCCTAGTCGCTGAGATGTCACGGTGAGATACAATAGCTTCACTGATATTTATTTGCTTTGCTATGACTTTCATCTTTCAGCGAGACTTCCCACCAAGCACTATCATTTTGCTGAAGTATTCCTGTTGGCAAGATAAACTAAGTCGCTGAGATGTCATAGTGACTCCCAAAGGCCTTGTTGATTCCCATTTTGTCACTGTAATATTCACCTTCGACGAGACCTTTTACTGAGTACCACAGCCTTCGCCGAAGTCTATCCATTGGGGAGACATCCATCGTTCGCCAAGACCTCTCTGTGAGATTCTGAGCTCCTGCCGATGCCTTCCCTTCGCTGTGACTATCATGGCTCACTAGGACGTTGTGGCGAAACCCTCTGTTCCTAGCAAGCCAAGACCTTTTTGTTGGGACCTCTTTCGAATTCAAACTGAGCCTTAGTCGGCATAGCATTGCCATTTCGCTGGGACCTCCCACCGAAAGCTTGAAGTTATACCGAGGGGTTTGCTTGGGCCCGCTGGTCAGTGAGACATGTAATCTTCGCTGAGACCTTACCTCGACCACCCTTGGCTCATTCCGATTTGAATGCTATGTTCCCTTTCACTGAAACCTCACACCGAAGCTACCGTGTCTTGGTGAGACCTACTTTTCTAATGACCTTTCGGTGTGACATCTGTCTTTTGCTAAGACTTCTCTGCAAGACTATAAACTTGTGCCGAAGCCCTCACTCCGGATTCTCCTCTAATTCAAAACTTTGTGCTACCTGCGGATGTCTGCCAGGTCTAGATTTCTCTGAAATCCATTGTCTCTCGGATTGCCTGAATCCCTATTTGGCTTGTTCTTCATGGAAATCCGTCCCTCACGGATTCTTCTGAAATTTGATGAAACATGAAGAAACATGAAATAATTTGATTCGTTTACAATTCATGATGCATTTAGTGATTATTCTATGTCATATTTTGATCTCTCATGTGATTTATTGATAAAAAATGATCAAGTTTGATGGATAAGTAGGTGTTTCTTGGTGATTCCGTTGGAATCCGATTGATCTGGAATTTCCTGAATTCCTCTCTGGCTCAGTTTCTGCAGATGGTCTTGAAACTCGAAATGTGTTATGGTCATTCTATATGAGATTTAATGACACCTTGACTATATGAGATGCATTTTAATGGTGTTTTGATGAAATAACATGACCCTGTCTTGTGGTTTTTACTGTGATTTTCATGTTGAGTGCAGGATGAATCAAGCAAGGCAGCAGCTGGTTCCTCATTGTCTGATGTGGAGAAGATTAAGCTAGACATTAAGAGCAGGATCCCTGAGAATGATTTCATTACAGATTAGGCAGGCGATGTTGAAGAAGATTTATAAACAGAGAAGACACATGGATGACACCTTGAGTGGTGTATATGATGGCTCCATTGCTTTTTTTGAAATTATGATAGGACGAAGGAAAATCGTGCCTAGGTATTTTAATTTTGAGCAGTTGAAAGAGTGGTGGCATGATGTCTATGCACCACTTGATGATGGGTCTATCTCCGAGCACCAACTAGATGATGCGGCCACCTACCTCGCAGTTATTGATAAGCATGTGACACACAAAGCAGATTGGGATAGGTTAGTCAAACACTCAAGGGAGGAGATTGCATCCATAGAGAGGCAACTTAGGGTTCTGCCAGTACCACCTATGGTTGACTTGGATGCAGCATTCTTGAAGCTACATAAAGAGTCAAATCGGTGCAAGGACAACAGGGAAGGGAGTTGATGATGGGCGACGACATGATTTGTGCTTCCCTATTATTTTCCCACACACCAATCGGGCTGGATCACGGTTCTGGAGCTGACCTTGATGGGACACGCATTTATTTCCTATTTGACCCATTTCAACGACTCTCTTGGCTGATTTGTTGTGCCATTAATGCTGTAGAACCCTTGCTTGGCTGGTGGATTTTTCTAGAGTTTCTATATATTGGGCATTTGGCCTCTTTGTAAAGGGTTAAATAGTTTTTAGTCAGAAGCCAAAGGGAAAATAGTTAGAAATTAGCCAGTTAGAGGTAGAGTAAGCTAGCGAATAGTTGCTCTCAAGCAAATATTGTAACAAAAAATTAGAGTTGTTGCTACAGTGGACAATCTGAATATAAGTAATGTCATTGTGATTTGGTGCCATTCTGGTATTCTCTTGTCTTGCATGGTTCTTGTTTTCCATCTTTAAAATTGCTTTGAGGTGGTAAATATCTAGATAGATTCGATTTGATAAGGTTTGTGATCCAATACTTAAATGTTGCAGCAATCCTTCAGTCCATACTTTTCACAACCAACTGATTGTTAGTTGCTTTGCAAAGTTAGCCTGGACTTCATATTCTGTGTGCCTAGTTCGATTGTGAGGATTTGTTCATTTCAACTATAAAATGGGTTGTTGAATAAATGCTCATGATTTGAAAATCTTAACACCTCAGAAGATTGCACTATTTTCTGTGAGATTGTAGATTTATCTTGGTCAAGCAGAGATCGGTTTTCGAGGGATTGGTCCATTCCAAGTATTGGTTACTTAAATTGTTAATTTTAGAAGTAGTATTAGATTTAGAACTCTCTTTAAAACCCTTATCCTTTTCTATTTCTTTAATCATTGGATTAAATCTTGGATTGAAGGCTCACCAGTTTGTTAAATATGATAAAATTGATTCAACATTTGCTCGTAGTAAGGTCCCATTGTGATTACCAGCATTTTCACATTTCGTTACTGAGTTGTTTATGCATTGTCAAGACCTAAAATGAATACCTTGGGGTTATCTCTTGAGGCTTGCTAATAGAGATTTACCTTTTAAGAGAGATAGGATATTGCATCTTGTCTGTGTTGTTGTTGTGCAAAAAACAATGATCAACAATAATGAAAGCCTATTGATCTGATATTTTGATCTAGATTATCCTATTTTGTAAGATTTGCTCAGAAGATGATAATATGATCTATCCTAACATCAGTTGCATCATTTTAGATGGTTTCAACTGACTAGGTTGTATGGTTGGAAAGGTACAATTGCCATTAGGTTGGGAAACAATCTTATGCTTATACAATGACTCTATACATCAGTTTTTTGGTCTAGATACTATCTCAGTAAAAGATATCACTATAGGAATTTGTACATAGGTTTGAGCCTACATGATGCATTCTACATTGGAATTCCATGATGATATGTGAAGGAATTTGGAAGAAATAAATGATAATATTTTGATATGCAAAACATAGTGAGTTTTCATACAATACACAGATGTGGGATATTTCGCATTTTCTCATACTTGATTATCATACTATGTGGTGTTGAAGATAAGTAGTTTGATATCATCTAAGGGAGAATTCAATGTGTGAACAATTTTTTGTGTTACATGTTTGATGGAGTGTACATATGTTTGGAGTTTTGGTTTAACTCTGGCTGACCTAATTATATATTAATATTGAGATGTGCTACGAATGATAAAGGGATCTATCTTAGGTCCATGTCGAAAGAGTTAGTTTTTGAATTAAGGTTTCTCTAATTAGGCTTACCTAATTAGTAAACATGGATATATATATGTACATATGTAAGAAACTTTTAGGGAGCGTGTGTGGAGTAGAGAAGGAGAGAAGAATGTGTGTATATGAAAGATACATGAAGATAGAGTTGAGAATGTATATGTGTGAATTGTATAGATGAGTAGTTAAGTGAGATAATCATGTATTTTTCTTCACCGAAATTGAATTCCAACAAAGAGAAGGTGCATTCTTTATCAGTTCACACCTTTGGAAGTGAGCCATACCCTTTTGTATCTAGGTAGTGAGCCATATCATTTTGTATTTACTTCAGGTTGTGAGCCATTCAAGGACAATGATTCCTCGTAGTGGGAACTTATAATATTCTATATATGGATATATTATATTGTGAGCTAATCCTCACTGTGGTTTTTCACATTTTTGGTTTTCCACATAAAAATACTGGTGTTCATGCATGTTGATGCTTTATCTTGATTCCATGTCTTCTTTTTTTGATTCAATCATATTTGTGATAGTGTTTAAATGGATCTTATGTGAATGGTTTTATGGAATAATGATTCACCACCCCTCTTAGTATTCTAGATGTTCAACAATTGGTATCAGATCTTGGTTCCTCTGAAGAAGCCTAATAGCTTGGGGAAGGTCCTGAAATTCAAATTTATGGAAGAAGAAAATTTCTTATTCCTTTGGAATTGATCTCTACTAAACACACATAAGAAAATGAAGATTTGAAGGATAGACTAAGGAAGAAAATGAGTGTATTAACAATCTGAGGGAAGGATATGAAGAAGTTAGTAATCAATTAAAGAAAGTAGATGAGGACATCACCAGATTGAAAGAATAATTAGAAGAAAAGGAAAATATTGAAGATTGTTTGAAAGCTAAAATATAGAGGAGAATGGATGAATGTGCAAGTCTTGAGCAAGAAGTGGTAATTTTGAAATAAAATTTGGAAAAGGTGAGAAGATATGAAGATAAATTTGCAGCAAGCTTTGCAATGCTGGACAAATTGATTGCAGGACAAAGGTCCTCTATGGATAAAAGCGGCTTAGGATTTAAGGAAGGTTAAAATTTGAAGTTGAATCAATCTTTTGACATGCAGACTCAAAGCAATGGTGGGTGTACTAGAAGGATTCCTATTAGACAACCTAATGGACAAAGGTATTTATATTTTAATGATGTTTGTTATTCTTGTAATAAGCTTGGACATAGGGTAAAATATTGTGAAAATAAAATGAAGACGAATGATGGAATAAATGAAAATATCTTATCATTCTTCGGTCAATGCTTTGAATGCAAGAGAATTGGACATAAATCTAAAGGTTAAATAGAAACCAAAATTCAAATAAGATGATTTATTCATTCAAAGGTCACTGATATCACTCTAATTTAATTGGACATAAAGCTAACTAGTGTAAATATAGATTGAATAGAAGAAAGTTTGGATCAAAGAACATTGTTTGCTATAATTGCTGCAATCCAAAAAAAATTGTGAGAGACTATAAAAGCATAAATATGAGAAGTAACAATATAGTAAAAGCATATGAATCAGTCATTAAAGTTGATCTGATAGAGGTTAAGAAGGGTATGGAGAGGATTTGGAGAAAGGAAGGAGAATCTAGAAAGCAAGCAAAATTAGAAGCATTTGTTTATGTGTCATCCTGCGGTACAAATACGGCAGTCAAAAAATAATTCAGAACTTGGATAAGGGGGAGCAATAATCAAAATAATTATTAACCCCTCTTTTGATATATGATGTTATATCATGGTAGAAGTTCATTTATTAAGGCTATGAATTCAATAATTCATGCAAAAGGAATTTGCAGACATGCATGGGTGAAGAATATATTTCACAAAGTTTGAAAGGATAAAAGTTTACATGAATTTTGAGGTGCTCTACTTGCATTCTGAAGCATTTATTGTTGGAGAAATTAGGATGAAAGAAATAAATTCAAATATTTTTAGGAAATTGCATTCTATGAAAAGAACTTGTGCAAGAAGCATGGAGAGAAAACTTGAAGAAATCAAAACAAATTTATACAGTAGAAATTCTAAATATGGCTTTGGTAGAAAAGAAAAAGGTAAGTCGCAACTACTATTTCATCTAAATTATTTCTGCAATTTTAAATGCAATGGATATGCCTTGACTCATAAAAAGTTTAGAGAGACTAGAACCAAAGTGTAAAATGTACCCTATTAAAACCTTAGAGCTTGATATTTTGTGAGTTTTTTTAGATATCCCTCTTGGTGTTATACCGATTTAAGATGTTGGAGTATACATTCATGGAAAATTGGAAGAATCTACCTATTGAAAAGATCGCATGTTGTGGGTTGAAGAATTAACTGGAAATGATCTTACTCTAAAACCAGAATACAATGTTCTTTCGAAAATGAAATTGGATGTATGGAACAATTTTTTGGACTTTAGTAATGAAGGAAGATGTATCAGAATGGCTCTTAGAAAATTTCATAGTGATTATGTGTGGGTTGATGAAATGTATATGATATCCAAATATGTAATCAAGGAAGTTACTGGGTTATTTTTCTTGGGACTGACTCTTGTATGCAATATTGATATAGAAAAGGGTTTAATAAGGAACACACGTACTATAATCACTAACACAACAATTCAGTATGCAAGTCTAGTTATTTCACAATTGATTCTTGGTGACAATGATATTTCATCTACCACAATTGATCTTGCATTGGATATGGTTGAGAACAAAATAGAATATGACTTTTGTGAGCTACTTCGACAATAGCTATTGGAGAATCTATCAGATATCAAGAAGAAGAAAGGTAAATTAGTTTTATGTTTATTTTCTACTATATGAAGGAGATTCTTGGATTAGTGGAAGTTAGTTGGGATAATACTAGATCATTTTCTCATCAAATTGACAAACTTATGAGAAACATTAGGGAATTGGATGCACTAGAAGATGCCCTCAGTTCTTTCTTTGGAAAGTTTCAAAGGAAAATGAACACAAGAAGAAGAGTTCCAAGAGAATTGGTTTCAAAATATAAGAATGATATAACCTTTTTGGTAAACACTGATAGATGCATCATTAAGGTAGTTGAACCAAGGAAATAATGGATACCTGAGTTTGGGCATGAGATTGAGAAGGACTATGCTTTTGGTTGCATTGAATTGTTGATTAACAGTCCCCAAGACCCCAACAGACCTAGGTTTGAAACCTACACTGAAGTAGCTAAAGCTATTGAAGAGTCTAAGCTTGTTTCTAGTAAATCAAAGTTTTCCATTGGAGAAAAGAGGAAAGTAGCTAAGGTTCATTCCTTGGTTGCTCAGGTGGACCCTACTCCAAAAAGACTTAAGCAATTGGCTAGAAGGACACATTTTCAGGTAACTCCTAGTGTGGTCTATAGTGCTTTACGATCAACTAAAGAAGTCTCAAATACATTAACTGATAGAAAATTAGTGACATGGTCTCTGGGGTTGAAGATAAAAGATTGTTGGAAATTGTAGAGAAGTGCAAGTCTACTCATATCTTAGTACTTGAAAAACTCAAGGTTGTTCAAAATTGTGAGGAAGAGATTAAGTGTTTATTCACATTATGTTGGAATTGGCCTGATGCAATTCAAAGACTCAAGGGTGTTGAGAGCACAATTGAAACCAAGATTAAGTTTGCATCTAGCACATTTGATCCTGCTCTTGATTTGGATGATCAGACTTGGTACAATTTTACAAAACTACATGAAGATTACCTTGCATCACATAAAGAAATAGGAGAGATGGCTGAGTTGTAGGGAAAGCTCAGAGAATTAATCAAGATTAAGTGTGCACCTATCTACTATGTTCTTTCAGTTGCTAATAGGATTCTGAATTCTTGTGCTTCTCTTGGAACTATGGTTGAAGGAAATGATACCTTAACTGATCTCAATTATCTATGCAATGCATTAACAAAGGCAACAAGGCTTTAGGATGAAGGGAGATCCTCATGGACAAGGATTCTTAACAAGATTCAAGCAACTGCTACCTCCAATTATTCATTTATCACCACTATTTTGGAATGTACTCCTTAGGGGGAGTATTTAGGTATGTAAAGGAACTATTAAAGCACTAAAATTTATTTTCATTTTCCATTTATGTCAAAGGGGGAGAGAGAGAAGTATCATGTGGAAATAGAGAGAAAATTGAAAGGTTTTATGTATAATTTGGGAAGAGGTATTTTGCTAGTTTTCACATTGTGTGTTTCCTTCAATGACAAAGGGGGAGATTGTTGGAAATTGATAGATTGTCATTGATGTCAATAGATAATGGAATTTTGATGATTGTCAGTATTTTGCTGCTCTGGTAATGAAAGCCTATTTATCTGATATTTTGATCTAGATTATCCTATTTTGTAAGATCTAATTAGAAGCTGATAACATGATCTATCCTGATATCAGGTGCATCCTCTGACATGGTTTCAACTGACTAGGTTGTATGGTTGGAAAGGAACAGTTACTAGTAGGTTGGGAAACAATGTTATGATTATACATTGGATTTATATGTCAATTTTTTGGTTTTAATTCTATCTCAGTAAAAGATATCACTACAAGAATTTGTAGACAGGTTTGATCCTACATGATGCATTCTACTTTGGAATTCCATGATGATATGTGAAGGAATTTGGAGATATGAATGATAGTATTCTAATTTGTAGAGCACAGTGAGTTTTCATATAGTACATAGATGTGGGATATTCTACATTTTCTCGTACATGATTATCATATCGTGTGGTGTTGAAGATAAGTAGTTCAATGTTGTCTAAGGGAGAATTCAATGTGTTAACAAGTTTTTTTGTTACACGTTTGATGGAGTGTACATATGTTTGGAGTTTTGGTTTAACTCTAGGTGACCTAATTATATATTAATATTAAGATGTGCTACGAATGATAAAGGGATCTATCTTAGGTCCATGCCAACAGAGTTAATTTTTGAATTATGGTTTCTCTAATTAGGTCGATGTAATTAGTAAACATGGATATATATATGTATATATGTAAGACATTTTTAGGGAGCATGTGTGGTGTAGAGAAGGAGAGAAGAATGTGTGTATGTACAAGATACATGAAGACAAAGTTGATAATGTATATGTGTGAATTGTATAGATGAGAAGTTATGTGAGCTACTCATGTATTTTTCTTCACTGAAACTAAACTCCAGCATAGGGAAGGTGCATTCTTTATCAGTTCACACCTTTGGTAGTGAGCCATACCATTTTGTATCTTGGTAGTGAACCATATCATTTTGTATTTACTTCAGGCTATGATCCTTTCAAGGACAGTGAGTCCTAGTATTGAGCCCTTGCAATATTCTATATCTAGATATATTATATTGTGAGCTAATCCTCACCGTGATTTTTCCCATTTTGCTTTTTCCACATAAAAATATTGTTATTCATGTGCATTGATGCTTTGTCTTGATTCCATGTCTTCTTCTTTTGGTTTAGTCATATTTGTGATAGTTTTTAAATGGATATTATGTGAATGGTTTTATGGAATACTAATTCATCCCCCCTTTCAGTATTTCAGATGTTCAACATTTTTCAAATACCCAATAGATACTTAATAGGCATAACATATACATCCAACTTTTAAAGAAAATAAGAATGGTTTGCTTACCTCTAAGATAATCCATAGTAAAAAGCTCAAAATCCTCAAGACATACTTCTAGATGGGGAGTTGTCTGATAAAAGGATAGATTTGGAAACTTTCATGCCCATACTTTGAAGCACTGCTAGAAGGAGATTCTTCCATTGGGAAAGCCCTTTGATTACTGCTCAATATCTCCATCTTCAAAACCCTTCAACCTCTATTTGTTTTCCTAGACTGTTTCTTCTAACTAAGCAGTAGTTAAAAACCACAGGAAAATGGTGGTCTTAATTATATCATTTTATTTTTTTTACGCATTTATAATATATATATATATATATGCATATGTGTCGGCTAAATCCTAAATTGATGGCTAGGAATACTTTTTCTCAAAAAACAAAGTTTGATGCAAAAAAATAGTCATTTATAGTTATGTTTCAAAAAAGAGTAGAATTTAGTAATTTTTAGTTGTTGTGACTAAAATTTTTAGTCACGTAGTCATTTATTTTCCAAATTCTACTGGTGACATAGGCCTCAACAAATGTTCCCTCTTCTCTCTCTACTCCATATTGTAAAAACTCAATGTTAGAGTCACCAGGTGCATATGCTTCCTCCTAGAAGAGATTGGCACCATCCTCCAAGAGATATTACGATTGTGAAAGATCATCCTACTCGAATTCATAATATCCGATTGCTAAATTTGTAGGTGTTGCTTCAAGAGGAAGTCTTCCTTGTGGTGCAGGAAGTCTATTCTAGTTCCTTGTAGTATTGTCGGGATAATTTGAAGTATTTGGATAAGTTCTCCTTGGAACATCCTTGTATGAAGGAATAGATGAAATTTTAGAAATTTTCTTCTTCAAAGCTAGCACTTTATTTGCTAACTTTTGCACTATAGGATTTGTGGTTCTTGTAGAAGGTTGAGTTGAAGAATATTGTCCTTTGGACCGATTCAAATCCTTCCTTATTTTATCGGTTAGTATTAAATCATCCTCCACCTCAGTAGCCATTCTTTGAGAATCTACAAGAGTGGTTGGAACTACTCTCCATAGAAGGAAACTTACCTCTGGAAAATATGTATTTAGGAAGAATCACTTCAAATTCTCAGTTGTTGGTTGGGCAACAGTAGGAATTCTGGTTTCCAATTTGTTAAACTTTTCCATGAAGTCATGCATGGGTTCATGTAATTCCTTCTTCATCTATGTGAGTTGAGCCAAAAAGGCATGAGCATATTTAGAATGCTTGAATCTTTCTTCGAACATGGTCTAAAGAGTGGCCCAATTTGTGATAGTTCAAACAACAAGATTACAAAACCAATTAGTTGTCACCCCTTGGAGAGTTTCAATGAACATCCTTACTACTACATCTTCATGTTTTATGCAAATAATTCTACATGCAATATAGAAAGTTATCATATGTTCACCAGGGTGTTGCTTACCATCTCCGTATAATTTAGGGATATTCTTGTGTGAACCACAAGGAAGCTCATGCCTTAAGTATTTTCTCATTGCAAAAATTTCATCATAGGTTGCCATGTGTGGATTTCTAGTTCACTAGCATCATTACCTCTAGCACCCACACTCTTCATCCCCGCAACCCTATGACACCCACAACTCCCTGGCCCGCAAAGATTTTAAACCCACAAAATGCCAGGAATTTCTCTAGGAAGCTATTTTTTTTCTAATATTTAATGCATTTATGGTGATTGTACTCAAATATTATTTTCTTACTTGATCAAATTCCACTCATTCCACATTGTTCTTGCAAGTTTTATTGAAAAGGTTGACAAAACAAGAAAGAGTGAGAGAACAAAAAAAATCAATAAAGATAATGCAAAGATGAAATATGAGTTTCATAGTGTGGAGGTCACCTCCAAATTTTCTTTAGCCTGGGACAATATTTCAAATACAGACTTGGGGCATATCAATATCAACAAATTTAGAGAATGTCTCTTGATCGAACCAAAGAATGATATGGCATGAAGGATTAGGAAAAGTGGTATTGTGCATGTAGTAGGGTTCCCACCATCTTTGGTTAGTTCCGAGCTCATCCATGGATGTTGGGAGTGATAAGTCTAGTTTATGGTTTAATTTTGGTAGAATTTATGATCTATTTGCTGAAGTTGTCATGGACCTTGATGTTTGAATGTTGATATTTCTCAAAACCATATATATTGGGTCTAACTTTATTTTTGCAAAACTTTAATGACATTGACATGTTATATGGACTATCAGTGTTAATTATACATGTGGATTAATGAATGTTCTTTAAGATAGTTACATATATGCAATTATTGTGTGTACTAATATTGCCATGCAGATATGATTATAGGCCACTAAATTGAGAAGATTCCACTAGCTGGTCATTCATATAACATTCAACAAGGGAATCATTCAAAGGTCAACAAAGGTCGACAACACAAAATTCTTCATGCAAATCAAGTTGTAATTGCCTTGTAAATGGTATTTATTGTTGTTGAGCAAATGTAGGCATTACTACTATGCTAAATCTACATTAAGAAAAATATGTCTGACCAGATTCCATGCATGTGTAACCACCTCTCCACTTTCTCTACTTTCCCTAAAATGGAATCCTCCCAATTCATGGAGTTGACTACCTTGCTTAGTTAGTAGTATAAATAAGAGTTAGATTCCCCTTCCTAGGAGGTTGCGTGATCTAATGATGTCCTTGCATTCTTAGTTTCTCAGTAATACAATTACATTGCTCTATTGTACTCATGTTTTCCAATGAATAAAATGAAGTTATAAGTCTGTGCATCTGAGTTTACATTAGTATTAGAGGATACTCATCCAAGGGGGCCCACTTGGTGAGCATTCCATCCTTTAGTTTAGTATTAGTTTAGTTATTATTTTTTGTTCAGTAATTAGTTAAGAATCTAGCACTGACTATTTCTGCAGCCACTAGAATTCCATTATGTGACTATTCCTGTAGCCAAAACAGACAGTAGTTTCCTATTTGTTGCTCAGATTTTTATTTCTATCATGCATTGCAGCTTAGTATAGTTGTTGGTTGATGTTCAACATTTATGTTATTCCTTTCCAAGCAATTTACTTTTATTATTGTGTCTTTCTTAGTTGTAGAATGAAAATGACTACTTTGGATTTCTAGTGCACATACTGTGTTGACCCATTTCAAGTTTATGTCCCTGGGTTGACAAGATAAATGCACCTTCATGATGATTGAAATGGATATTTAGTTTTGATGTCCAATCTTTGAATCATGACTGTAAGGGATTAGTTGTTAAACCATTATTGGAGGCCAACATTTTTGGTGTCGTTTCTAGGGATGGTGTCAAACTAGGAAGTTCTTTGGAGTCATTGATAGTTTTTCTTGATGTAGTATTCTTGAAAGTTGTTCTTAGTATACCCCTCATTTAGGAATTAATGACGCCCCTTATTCTTTACCAATTCTTTGTGTGAGCTGGATGATAGTGAGTTGATACCTCATGCATAGAGGAAGTAGAAGAGATGCTTATGGGATATTCCTTCCTAACAATCTGATCCATTCCAGCTAGAAGAGCTTCCAAATCTGCCAAGAAATGAAGAAGAAGAAGAGATAAACCCCTTTGTTGATGTATTTCCTGATCTGACCAGTTCTAAAGCTTTCTCTGAAGACTAAAATCTGATTGAGAACCCCTTTGCTTTGGGACTACATCAAGCAGGAATGGGTGATGCAAATAGAAATAGACCTAACCAACCAACTTTTCCTTTCCCCATTTCCCATCAGAATGAAGTTGACAATCTAAAAAATATCCTTGCTTCAGCCCTTCCTAAGTTCTACAAACTTGTTATAGAAGACCCTTATACTTTCTTGTTCGAGTTTGATATAATTTGCAGGAGTTATGACTATACCACTAACACCCATAGGCTTATGCTATTTCCTACCACCTTGAAAGAGGTTGCATTAAGATGGTTCATGAGCCTAGGCAGAGATACTGTGGCAACTTGGGAGGACATGAAGAAAAAGTTCCTTGAGAAATACAAGGAATATTGCAAGGGCAGTGACATGAGAGAAGATGACATTTTCAAGATGCAACAAAAGGAAGATGAGAGCTTGGAGGATTACATTTCAAGGTTTTTGTTCTGCTTATAGGAATCTCCACACCATGCCCTCAATGAAGAATCACAAAAGCTGCTTTTCCTAAGAGGAATTAATGAGAGTTGCACTAATGCCTTGGACCTGATGGCAGGAGGAGATATCACCTAGGTTCCTTGGGAAGACATAAGAAAATATGCCAGAACTATTTTAGGGTAGCTTCAAAGAAAGGGAGAGCTTACCAATCCTCTATAGGTAGGTCATATACCAATGGAGTTTCAAGGATGGAGATCACACACTTTTTGGAAGATTTCAAGCAAGACATCATAAATAATCTAGCTACTTAGTTGGATACACTTCAGGCCAAGAAGAAACAAGAGGAGGTAGAGGCAATGTTGGTAGAGTATTGCCCCCATTGCAAACAAAAGAACTACTGTAGATGCAAGATGGTAGCTAATAATGAAAGTAAGTAGATTCCACTTGAGTTCAAAACAAT
Organism: Sequoia sempervirens; assembly: GCA_007258455.2. NCBI lineage: Eukaryota > Viridiplantae > Streptophyta > Pinopsida > Cupressales > Cupressaceae > Sequoia > Sequoia sempervirens. The sequence continues at coordinate 233,484,058 of VDFB02075321.1, read as the reverse complement.
CCAGATTGAAGAAGATCAAGTCTACTATGTTGCACAAAGGAGGCCATGGTCCCTAAGACAAGGTATGCCATCGGATCCACTATCTTTTTCTGGGCCATATTTCAATTCCTATTCATCTGCTAACCAATGGAAACCCCCATATCCATCCAACTATGGAGGATATCCACCATAGTCTTGGAATAGCCCTCCAAATTCTTGCCTCAATCATCAAAATTCTCTGCTCCAGTGGCAGCAACCTTAGGGGAATTGGCATCAGTTTCAAGGACATTGGCAGCCACCCCAAGTAAATTGGCAGCAAACAAATCAATGGAAGGGAGGACAGCAATGGCCAACCCAAACAACTAGTTACATGCATCCACCTTCTCAGGCCAAGCAACCTGTTATAATGCCTCCTCCTACTAGCTCAAGTTCAACTACACCTAAACCTACTCAGCTACCAGCTCAACCCACACCCAATCCAAATAACAAACCACAATAGCAACATCTATACTCTAGTGATTCAAATCAATTCCCTGCATATGTTGTGAGTGTGAGTGACATCTACTTGCATTCAGGAACTACTTTAACAACCTCTTCCATGCCCATCATTACTGAGCTTCCTATGGAAGAGGAAGAGGAACCTCTGAATGATTCCATTCAGCCAAGTGCACCTAAAAATCCTAAACCATTCCTAGTCAAGAAAACTGAACAAGAACCATGATTTCCTCAAAGACTGGAAGTTTCCAAGAAAAAAGGAAGAAAAGGAGGACACAACCTTTGACATTTTGGAATAGCTAAAGCATATATGTGTCCAGATACCTCTATTGCAAGACATAAAAGATGTTCCCATAAATGGCAAAGCAATCAAAGAATAATTCCTCAAGAAACCAGGCAAGAAGAAGAAATAATCCACTACAGTTCATGCGATGGGACAACTAGCATACATCATGCTTAGGAAAGTGACTATCCCTAAGTACAATGACCTAGGTATTCCTATGGTAGGAGTTGTTATAAATGGGATCCAAATAAAGAATTATCTAATTGATTTGGGGGAAACAATAAATGTAATAACTAAGGACATCCTACAACACCTAAATGTTGCAAGCATGAGATCTACTCCTATTGTCCTGTAGCTTGTTGGTAGTTCTACTATTAAGCCTGATGGTATACTAGAGGATCTTGTGGTAATTGTAGAGTCCTAGGAGTACGCAACAGATTTCATGATTCTTTCTCCTAAAGCTACACTAGGAAGGTATCCCATTATTCTTGGAAGGCCATGATTAGCAACTGCAGATGTGTACATTGAATGTCAATCAAGTGACATGACCATTTCTGATGGGAAGAGCACCAAAAATTTTGTTCTTTATCCTCTTGCTTAGCCATCTCGTAATGAGGATAATCTCATATGACCACATGTTGGTGAAGAGGTCGAGGAAGTTAATTATGTGGTACAACTTATGATGTTAGGCAGAATTCCTTTTATGCAGCTCCAAGATGAAGATGAAGTATTTACTAACATCATTCAGAATCATTGTGAAGTGGAGGAAGCATCATCTTCTCATTCTGCTGCTCTAGTCAAGACACTTATGCCTGCTCTTCCTACAACCACTCTTCCTACAACTAGACTTCCTACAACAACAAGTATGTCATATACATTACTGCCATATGAAATCAAGGTATCATGTATTAATGAAGAAGCTATCATAGAGTTAACTACACAAGTGCAAGTGTCAAAAGGAAAATATCTGAATATTAATAGCAAACTGAATGAAGAACAACAGTTGTTATTGCAAACTTACTAAGGACCCACCAACATACATTTGCATGGGACTATCATGATATGAAGGGATTGGACCCTAAGCTTTGCACTCATATAATTTACATCATAGATGATTGTACCCCGATGAGGCAGCCACAAAGAAGAATTAACCCTAAACTGAGAGAAATTGTAAAAGGGGAACTACAAAAATTGGTAGATGCAGGATTTATCTACCCCATTTTAGATAGCCAGTGGGTGTCTCCATTGCTTATTGTTCCCAAGAAAGGATGGAAATGGAAAGATTGTGTTGATTATAGGGAACTCAATGCTGCCACCGAAAAGGACCATTTTCCCTTACCTTTCATAGATCAAGTTTTGGACTTGCTTGCAGGAAGGCAATACTTTTCTTTTCTAGATGGATTCAGCGGCTACAACCATATTCAAATTGCACCTGAGGACTAGGAGAAGACCACCTTTACTTGTCCATGGGGGACCTATGCCTACTCAATACTCCCATTTGGCTTATGCAATGCACTTGCAACTTTTCAAAGGGAAGTCATTAACATATTTTTAAATATCTCTCTTGATTGCATGGAAATTTACATGGATGACTTTACCAACTATGGTGTTGATTTCAGTAAGGAATTGAAAAATCTTAGGAGAGTCCTACAGAGATGTGAAGAGACAAATCTATCTTTAAACAGTGAAAAGTGCTTCATGATGATGCAAGGTGTAGTTCTTGTCCACTGCATCTCTCATAAAGGAATTCAAGTAGATCCTACAAAGATTGAGGTGATCACAAATCTACCCACAACTACAAAAAAAAAAGATGTTAGGAGTTTCTTGGGCCATGTAGGCTACTATAGGTGTTTTATCATGGATTTTAGTAAAATAGCAGCACCATTGTATACTCTCCTAACTAAAGATGTCGATTTTCAATGGACTGAAGATTGTGACAAGGCATTTCCTAATTTGAAGGCTGCTTTGACTCATGCTCCTATACTCAAAGGACCTAATTGGGAGAATCATTTCCACATCCATACAGATGCATCAGACTATGCCATAAGAGTGATCTTAGGACAGAAAGAAGGAGCTATTGAAAATGCCATTTATTTTGTCAACAAAAATTTGTAGGGAGTTGAATTCAACTATATAGTGACAAAAAAAGAAATGTTGGTAGTGATCTCTGCCGTGAAAAAATTTAGGCGTTACATAATAGGTTACCAAATATTTGTGCACATGGATCATGCAACCATTAGATATCCCATGAATAAACCTTTGATCTCCGGTAGGATAGCAAGATGATTGTTGTTGATGCAAAAGTTTGACATAACCATTGTGGATAAACCAAGGAAGGCCAATGTTGTTGTAGACTTTCTTTCTAGGTTGACTAAATTAGGGGAAAATCAAGCCATAGATGATTCTTTTCTTGATGAGCATCTATTCTCCATCAGTGTGCAAACACACTGGTATGTTGACATAGCTAATTATTTGGTCATAGGGAGAGATCCTCCTCACTTCTCTCCAAAAGAGAGAAGGGTGCTCATTGAAAAATATTTTGATTTTTTCATGGATTGTTGGATTTTTGTTTTATATTGGACCAGACCATGTCATGAGGAGATGTGTGAGGGAAGATGAGACATATGAAATTTTAAAGGCATGCCACAAAGAACCATGTGGAGGAAATTTTGTAGCCAAGAGGACAACAATGAAGATTTTGAATACAGGATACTATTGGCCCATAGTTTACAAGGATGCAGGAAGGTATACAAGAAAATGTGATAGATGCCAGAGAATGGGTTGGCCAACCAAATCTGATGAGATGTCACTTTACCCTTAGGTAGTAATCACTCCCTTTGACAAGTGGGGATTGGATTTTGTAGGACCCATTGACCCTCCATCAAATGGTAAGTCTTATATCTTAGTATGCACTGATTATGTAACTAAGTGGGTTGAAGTTAAGTCCATGAAGCATGCAAGAGACAATAAGGTTGTATAATTTTTTTATGAGGATATTTTCAGAAGGTATGGAGTTCCAAGTGAGATAATGATTGATCAAGGGGCTCAATTCACATCAACCTTTGTTGCAACACTGGTCAATGAGTACAACATAAGACACAGGATGTCTACTCCTTATCACCCCCAGGCCAATGGCCAAGTTGAGGTGACCAATAGAGAAATTGAAGCTATTTTGACCAAAACAGTAACTATCCATATAAAGGATTGGGAAAATAGGTTACTAGAAGATGTTTGGGCCTACAAAACTACTTGGGAAACAACTGTTGGCTTCACTCTATTTGAGTTACTGTATGGAAAGACAGCTATGATGCCCATTGAATTTGAACATAAGGCTCTTGGGATTGTAGTAGATTTGGGGGTGGATATGTCTGAGGCACAAAGAGAAAGAATCATGCAATTGAATGCTTTGGATGAGATGAGGAGAGAAGCCTTTTATCACACAAAGGTAGTGTAGAATAAGAGAATCAAGTGGCATGACAAATTAATCAAGGACAAGAAATTCCAACCAAAAGATTGGGCCCTACTATATGACTCAAGGTATTAGGATAATGTGAGAAAATTGCAGACAAGGTGTCTAGGACCATATGAGGTTGTTGAAGTATTCCCCAATGGTGTTGTTCAACTCACTACTATTGACCCAGTTAGATTCAAGCTACTTGTCAATGGTCATCACCTTAGATTGTATGACAAGCCAACTTCCAAAGAGGAGTTCCTACAACAATTCACTCAACATGCAACACTCGAGCTTCCTGCAGCCGAGGGAAGTGGACCTAGTGTCCCTCCTTTTGGATAATTATGGTATGTACTTGTCATAATAAAGACTTCCACTTCTGTGGGAGTCCACTTCTTTACCCATCCACCCATCTGTCCATCCATCTCTACTTTTCTTTGTCTTCCATTTCTTCACGTCATTCCACTTCATCTCATTCCACCTCATTTTCATTAATATCTCAAATTATTTCTTAAAGGCAACTGATACTTTCTCCATAATCTTTGCAATGAATCTTCCATAAATCCAGGTATGTGTGCATTAATTTCTATATCTTAATTGTCTTTAGTGCATTCATTTAATTGTTGTGAATTAATATGGACATTTGCCATAGCATGTCACTATTTCCTATCCCTGTTAAATCATCCTTACCACCTCACATGTGAGGAAACATGCTCAAATTTAGGTTGGGGGGGGTATGTGAATACTTGGCCCACGTGTCAATCCATGCTAGTCTACATTAGCAATGTTTAAATCAATCCAATTTGAATTCTAAGTGAGATGATGACTCATATGTGTGAGGTGACACCAATCGCCACTGCCATTTTTCTCCATCATAACCTTCCTTTATTAATCCTTTACTACGATTATTGATCCTGTCATAATATTAAGTAGCCAAAAGGTAAAACAAAAAGAAAAAAAGGTAAAACAAAAAGGGAAAATTCAGACGACATTGGCATTGGAAATTTGGTAGTGTTGTAGGAAGGAAAAATTTGTAGGGTGATTGTTGATTGTAGACAATGGGAGGTGGGTTAATTAGGAATGAACCCACAGTTCATGATGTATTACTATAGGATGCACTTTCATAGGCCAAATTCAGAAACTACGACTGGTTAGACTACTTCCTGAGGCTAAATGGTTTTAATGAAGACATTGCATTAGAATTGTCCCAGACATTGTCTGAGGGAAAAGCCATGGTAAAAGAGCTGGAAGTATTGGCTACTGAAGAAAGAATTGCAAAAGTTACAGCGTTGCCTACTGACAGTAAAAATTACCCTACTTCCAGAGATGCTAGGTCAACTAGGGCCAAATTTACAAAACCTGGCGACCCTCCATTGAGCGTGGACAAAGAAGGTGCAAAGAGAACCTCTCTACCCAAGCCATGGAAGAAAATAGTTGTTTATGTTATAAAATATATCACCTGTGAAGGATGCCAGTCGAATCTACATTCCGTGCACTTCAAACTCTTGAATCACATGAGGCACAGGAGGAGGATGAATGTGTTGAACGTGCTATACCACCTTCTCTCAATCATGGTGACTGAGACCCAAAAAGGTAGGGACAATTTCATTTCCCACCATTGTTTGATCAAATTGTTAGTTGAGAAGTCTCTGCATGATGTGTCTGAGATGACTTGGGAAGAATTCATAAATATTGATCAAATTAGACTAGAGCATTTGCAACCTAGGGTTTTACCTCAACCTCATAGGTCTAGCAAGAGATTGAGCACAACTAAAGCCACCCCTAGTGCTTCAACCTCTAGCGTAGGACCTAGTGTAAACCCTCCTGTAGCAGAACAAACCATAGAGATTAGCTCTTCTAAGACAGAGCACTTAGACAAAGGAAGTTCCTCTCTAGATTCTGATGATGATGTTCCTCTTGGCATCCTAATGAGAACTAGGGAATATAAGAGAGAAGCATAAACAAGAAAAGGAGAAGCTAAAAATCAGCTAACAAAAAAAGAAGTACCAAGCTCTAAGAAGTAGAAGGTTGACATTGTTCATCCTGCAACCAAAGAAAATTGTGAAATCCTTCCCCAAAAATGAAGACCAATTAGGCTAGCCTTTGATATGCCTTTGCAAAAATCCCTAAGCCTAGAGAAACATCATAGGGGGACACATAAGCTCCAATGGGGCAGGTGAATTTCGAGGAAGAGGAGATATTTGAGAAAGCAATAAACATAACACTAGAAAATCTTGTTGATATTGTAGAACAAGTTGAGAATCAAGGGTATGAGGAAAATCAAGATTTCCTATAGCAAGAGTTCCTACAACATGAGCAAGAACAAGAACAATCAGTACCCCTACATCCAAAATTGACTGAATAACCTGAATCCCTGCAACTGGTACTATATGGAGAGCAAGCATCAGTGCTAGGAAAAATGTTGGGAGGAATACATAACCCCCTTAAATTTTCAATGCACATGGTAGCTATGAATTTATGGAAAGAGATGCAAAGAAGGGAAGATGAATGGAAAGAGGAGAAATGTAGTCTGAAGAAAGAAATTCAAAAGAAATATGAGGAGATTGAAGACAAGGATGCAAAAATTTCTACTTTAAAGAAGAAGGTGGATGATATGACAGCCTTGGTACCCTAGATTTTAGAATGTAGGACCCCTCCAAGGGTCTATGCTCTGTAGTTGAAGGAGAAATATCTTTCTTTTAAGCTAGAAAGGATTGTCTTGGGTTTGAACCCTTCCATTGAGACTCCTATCAATGCTTATCAGATTGCTTCCCCTGAGATGAAGAATTTGTTGTGTGAATTCTATTTGCATAATATGTTGTGACTCAAGACCATGATTGGAATCCATTGTTGTATGTTGGGGATGTCCAATTAAGGGCATTTATTTCTTAGGTACAAAATGAGATCAGTTGGGGACAACAATGCGAGGCTTATAAGAAAATAGAATCCAACTTCCCTTTGCCCATTAGGGCTGAATCAAGAAACCCAAGGGAAATTTACATGGATTGGCACATAATTCTTCTCAGACCTAGCTATGGTAATAGGATCATGCCTTGGATAGAAGTAGTTTACAATGAATATGACGTGGTGGAAAAAGCAAAAGATGAAACTGTGAAGAGATACCTATCACAAAGATGGAACAACGTAACTGATGAGCTAAAACAAGCTAAGACCCACTCTATATAGAACTATGCTAGAACACTTAAAATAATTGAAAGATATATATAGATTGGAAGGACAAAGGGACGATTTTGGCTTCCACTGACTTTTCAGCCACCCATCCTAATGTGTCCCATGGAAAATTTCAGGTATTACCACTATGATATTGTTGCAGAGAGATAGAGATGGAACAAATTGGACAAACAACAAGGGTTCTATTGGGATCCTGATTCACACACAACAAGCACTGATGTAGGACAGCTAGTGGTTGTAAATTTCAAGGAATTGACTAAGTAGAAGAACAACCCTTCCCCTGTTGGAGGACCAACAAAACCGTAGGTTGGGGGGAGTGATGTGTCTAGTTTATGGTTTAATTTTGGTAGAATTTATGATCTATTTGCTGAAGTTGTCATGGGCCTTGATGTTTGAACGTTGATATTTCTCAAAACCATAGACATTGGGCCTAATTTTATTTCTGCAAATCTTTAATGACATTGACATGTTATATGGACTATCTGTGTTAAATCTACATGTGGATTAATGAATGTTATTTAAGGTAGTTACATATATGGAATTATTGTGCGTACTAATATTTCCATGCAAATATGATTATAGGCCACTAAATTGAGAAGATTATGCCAGTTGGTCATTCACCATAACATTCAACAAGGGAATCATTCAAATAGCAACGAAGGTTGATGGCGTGAGATTCCTCATGAAAATCGAGTTGTAACCACCTTGTAAATGGTCTTTATTGTTGTTTAGCAAATGTAGCCATTACTATTGTGCTAAATCTACGTTGAGACAAATATGTCTGACTAGATTCAATGCATGCATAACTACCTCTCCAATTTCTCTACTTTCCCTAAAATGGCATCCTCCCAATTTGTGAAGTTACCACCTTGCTTAGTTAGTAGTATAAATAAGAGTCAAATTACCCTTCCCAGGAGGTTGTGCGATCTGATGATGTACTTGCATTCTTAGTTTTTCAGTAATATAGTTACACTGCTTTATTGTACTCACATTTTCAATGAATAAAATGAGGTTATAAGTCCGTACATCTGAGTTTACATTAGTTTTAGAGGATAGTCATCCAAGGGGGCCTACTTGGTGAGCATTCCATCTTTTAGTTTAGTATTATTTTAGTTATTAATTTATGTTAAGTAATTAGTTAAGAATGTGGCACTGACTGTTCCTGCAGCCACTAGAATTCCATTCTGTGACTGTTCTTGCAACCAAAGTAGACAAAGTAGTTTCATGTTTGTTGCTCAGATTTTCATTTCTATCATGCATTGCAACTTAGTATAGTTGTTGGTTGATGTTCAACATTTATGTTATTCCTTTCTAGGAAATTTACTTTCAGCGTTGTGTCTTTCTTAGCTGTAGAATGAAAATGACTACTTTGGATTTCTAGTGCACATATTGTGGTAACCCATTTCAAGTTTACGTCCCTGGGTTGAAAAGTTAAATGCACCTTCATGATGATTAAAATGGCTATTCAGTTTAGAAGTCCAATCTCTCAATCATAGTTGTAAGGGATTAGTTGTTAAATCATTGTTGGAGACCAACAGGAAGTATTGCCATAAAGATTCTTGAAGGTTTGTTACTTCTGAGGGATGGGTGGTGGCTGACCTATCACCTTCATCTATTGCTCAAAAATTTTGGATTCCTTCTTTCGGGGAAATGGAAGTAACTAATAAGGAGTATGCACTCAAGATGTGGAAGGAAAATCCTCTGAGCTTCACTCAAGTAATAAACAAGAAATGGATGTAGAATCCCCATCCAACTATGTTAAAGCTTCCTAAGAAGCTTTATAGAAGTGACTTCATGGAGGAGGTAAATGATCTAGTCACACTTTTGGGCAAAATTGTGGGACTTCCTATATCTAACACATTTGAAGAATGGACATGGTACTTTATTGAAGAAATTTTATGGGGCAATATCAAATTTTACTAGGCTAAGATGATAAGTGATAACATATATGAATGATTTTCTTTGGTGAAGAAGACCTTAGAGTTCAATATGACCTCATATGTTGTGTACATATTGGCAGTGAACTTCTCATATAGATGTCTAATTTGTACAGGAAAATGGGGATAGGGACAAATCAAAATATTGTCTATGAATGCTACCCATAGCTACAATATAGAAATTTCAAGAAAAATTACAAACAGGTAAACAATACCTTTATTATATGCATTTTTAAATCAATGTCAAGAGAATTCAAAAAGAAAATGTCATACTCTGCCAAAGCTATGGTGAAGAACTTTAGCTACTGGTTCATCAAGTTCCCCAAGTTTACATATTTTAAAATTGAGGGCTTCTTAGGGACACCATATAGACTACCAAGATATCCAAGAGATGAGATGTTCATCCTAGAGCTAACACAACAACTGCAGACCTCGCATCAATTGTTGTAGTCTAAACATAGAGTCGGGGTACCTTACCCTATGACACTTGGAAGAGGGATGTATTCATGCCCAACTACCATTTTAGCTGAAAATTATAATAAGGAAATTTAGGAGTATGGGCTAGTATTTCATGCTATGAGAGGAAATGTTCATACTATGGTAAAGTTGAAGAAACAATTTGGGAGGAAGCATGCACATAAGCCTCACTTGGAAGACTTTTGGGTGAACTGTGAAAATGACCAAGAGGTCTAGAAAATACTATACATGTGAATGTCCTTAGAGCTCATGTTAGGACTCTTGACATCTACACGGTGCTAGATTAGGTGAAGGATGATGAGAATTGTAGACACTAAAAATTGTCCTAGGCCTGCGACTTCTAAATTCTCCATCATTTCCTCTTTTGTCTTTGATAGTTAAATAATTTTAATTATTTAATTAATTAATTTCTATCTTTATTTCTCCTTGATTAATTAAATCAATTTTATTTATTTAATTACGTCACTAATTAAGTCCCTTTCTTTCTAAAATTAAATAAATCTTTATTTATTTAATTATTTACCACTTTCTACTATAATTAAATAATTATTTTAATTATTTAATTATTCATTAGCCTCTTCTATTTTAAATTAAATAAATTTTATTTATTTAATTGGTCCACTCTCTTGAATTTTAAATTAAATCATTATTTAATTCAAAAGATTCCCTTTGTCACATTCTTCTATAATTAAATAATTATTTTAATTATTTAATTATTTATTGGCCACCTAAATTAAATAATTTTATTATTATCTAATTTCCTATCACCTCTTTGTTTGTTCCAATATTATCTTCCACATCAAGTCCTTATCTATCCATGTTTCAACTAACCTCCACCCTTGATTAAATTATGTATAATTTAATCTTGACCATCAATCCTTATCATTTGGCCTAATTTTTCCCTAACCCTAGTCCTTATCTCATCTTTCATTATTGGCCATTGATTATTGGCTTTCAATCTTATCCCTTCATTCAAAATTTTCTTTCCTATAAAATACCTTCTCCTTGTCATTTTCAAGCTATCCACAAGCTATCTTGAGCCATCTTGCTATCAAGTCTACCAACATCAAGTCAAGTGCATCCATAGTCATTGGGAATCTTCAATATTTTTCTTTGTCATTGTCATTAGGCCTATTTGCATACTCAAGAGACTGAGGGAAATTATTATATACAAGAAAAAATTTGAAGTTTAATGAAGGTGAATCAATGGTGGTATGAAACATTTGGTAATATTGTTCCATATTTTCTATGTCTTTATGCTTATTTGTGCTTTATTGTTTATTAGGGTTTGACTTATATGCTTTATTTCCTAACCTTTGATAATTTTAACCTAGATTACATTAGTGAACCTGATGTGAAAGGAAAAAATTGCAAAGATCATATGGAAATTTTGATTTTACTAGTTGCAGGTACAAATTGATGCAATCATAGACTAGATCGATGCAATCACATTTTGCACAGAGCCACAACCGTAAGACCGAAAGATGCAACTATTTTGCATTAGGGAATACTTGCATTTTATCTAATTTCTTGATTTTTCTATTAGACCTAGGTCCTTTGGTTTCTCATTTCATTAGGCTAACCCTAGTGCATATTATATTAGTCATTGGGTTGCTTAGATTTGGTAGATTTTTTGTTATTTTGCAGGCCTAGATTTGTGAGACGCAATCAACTGGCATTCAACACAATTGCTAGATATTCACCGCAACTATTTTTGAAAAATGCCACACTTGTATATTCTATGATGCAGTCAATATTCAAAACAACGTAGTCGCAATCCTTGCAACACAACTACCTCTTTTCATGAGTCACAATTGTAGTTTCCTGCAACACAATTTCCTGTTCATTTATAGTTTATAGTTTTGTTCAAAATTAATAGTTTAGGTCTCTTGCATTTCATAGCTTAGGGGTTTTTGGTTACTGGATTTCCAACATGTGGCATAGGTGGAAAAGAGGCATCTAATTTAAACATTGATAATCAATCTATCTTATCTTCTTTTCATTCACTCATTGGATTAAAATTAACCTTCCATTCACACATCATTGGGCTTAAATTTACCTTAATTTGAATTTCACTCATTGGTTAGAAAGAACATGCATATTCACTCATTGGTCTAAATTAGCCTTTGCATCAAGTGTCTTTTTAACATATTGATTTGAGGGTTAAAAAGAACAAGTGTTCTCATTGTCTTATGGTTTGCATTTTGCTTCAAGGTGTGTATGCTCTTCTCTCACACCACTTGGTGATATTGAGAATCAAAAGAATATTTTAGCATTTTGTATAATCACCCACACATTTGGATTTGGAATTAAAATAAAACCCATGTCAGTGTGAGGCAAAGGTGTTGTGTATGCTCTCTTCTTGCACTTAGTGCAATCTTAGAGATAAAAAACAATGTACTTCCTTGCTTTTGTGTACCTTTTTTTAGAGGGCCTACCACCTCACTTTGAAAGGTGGGAATGACCCAATTGGTAACAAGCTAAATCCAAGCTTTTTGGAACTGCTATATTAAAATGTGCTTGTGATGAAAGTCATTAAGCAACAGGTGCAAATGTGTCATACCAACAAGTGCCACCCTTAGTAGCCCTGTGAGCGAAATAAAAATCCTTTCTTAGGAAGGGACTAGGAGGCCTCTTGATTGACCATATCTTGAGCTAATCTTGCTGCATGTATGGCCACCTTGAACGAATTCCCTTACTAAGAACCAATTATTTTAGTGGTTAAAAACCTTTTATATGATCATTGATCATAGGAGGTTAGACCTGTGAAGCCACCCCACATTTTCACTATTCATGTGTAGAGACATAAATTCCTCTTTGGGGAATGAGACTTGGTGTGCTCGAGAAGTGAGTGCTATGTAATGGGGAGCCAATGCCATCAAGTCTCTAGTTTTCCACCTTGTTTAAGTGGCTGGAGGAATCCAAGTAGGGATATCAACCAGTGGTTTCCTTGCCAACCCTAGGATTGTGCATGTTTTCTATGAGTGTTTTCATCTTGAAATCAAACTTTTTCACAAAATCAGACCAAGACAAGTGTTTTTAGACTATCTTCTCTGTTTTCCAAAATTGAACATCAAAAAATCACCTTAAATTTTGGTCAAAACTAAGCAACATACACTGTAAACTGCAATTGACTATCCTTCACTGCAACCATGACATAGAAAAATGTAATCTCCATTCTTAAAAGCCACAATTGACTATGCTTAACTGCAACAAAGACTTAAAATGACACAATTTCCAGTCACCAAAAATCTTGAGGAAAACTGAAATAAAGCCATTTTGTGATTTATCCTAAGCATAACCTGAGTCTTTAACCACAAACTTGCAGCACTGTCATTCACTATCGATCAATCTATTTACCATTTCATACCTTACATCCACCATAGTAAAAAATTTAAGGCATCTTCTAGCTTGCATATACCTTGTTATGAACCTTAGTCTTGGAAACTTATCACGCTTGAGACTAGTCCATAGTGACCAAATCAAATTTGTCTTGACTTTAACCCTTCCATCATTTTTAGTCCTTTTGTCATCTAGGTTGGTTCCTCAACTCACAAGGCTAGTTTGAGACCACCTTTGTCAAACCTTTTTCATTTAGTCCTCATCATTATTAAATTCTTGATATACAGGATTTGCAACCTTGGCTACCTTAATTTGGTCAACCAACCTTTCTTTTGCTCTACCATAGGGTATTTAGTGGTCATTACCTATGTCTGCACTACCATTTTCACCTACCATCCCTTTTACACTTGTATTTAATTTTTCATACCTTAGACATCATTCTAGATTTTGATCTCACCCTTAGACATCATCCTTATATCCCAAAAATCCAAAAAAGGAAATATAGACATCTTGCATAGACATTGCCATAGTTTGTACTTCATTGTGACATCATCCTAGTGACCTTTTGACATCATGTCACCTTGAATCCATAACTTGATATTATCTTTAGGTATACCATTACATAGTCACCTTAGAAATCACTCCAAGTCACTTTCACATCCATTTCCATTTTGCAAGTCTTTTATGGTAGAGACTAGGTTGCAAAGGAAAAGAAAAGAAATGGCCTTTCAACAAGATGATGAATTGTCAACCCCTTTTGCAATTTTCCACAAGGAGCACCTATACCACATATACAAATCCCTCATCCATTTGAAAGGTTCATCCTTAGAGACTCACAAGGTAATGTAACCATAGAAGAAATAGAAGCAACCTCACAAGATCCTAAAGTGGCCTCCTTTGTGGATGAAATCCTGGATTTAGATCCTCAACACTTTTTAGCTAAAATTTTATCAAAAGGATCCAATTTACCATAATATTTTGACGTTAATACCTTGCAAGCTATACCTACATCCAATAACCAAACCCAAGGACACACCATACCTAGCTCTAGTGGCACTATTCCACAAGTTAATACATCTATGCCATTAGGATGAACTACACAAGAAACTACAACCATTCATACCTCCCTATCTGGCATGCAAGGCATGACATAAGGATTAACACAAAGCATGGAATAAATCATGACATCAAAAATTACACAACCCATGTCACAACCCTTTGGTACCAATTTTGCTACATCTAATACCTTAGGGGCATCATCCTCAAACCCATTTGGCACAAACAATACCATCAAGAGACCTAAAATTTTCATCAACAAGAATCCTAAGATAAATGCCACACCAAACATTGGGGCCTCTCAACACATCATTACATCACAACTAGGACATATTCCTCATGGGCATACCCAATACAATATCGAAGGTTTCATTCTACAAAACACACAAATTGGTAACCAAGGACCTTTTCCACAATATGGCAACGAAAAATCCACATGGTCAAACTTTTACAAACTCATGGAATGTACCTACACCAAATCAAAATATGTCATGCATATACATGTCCCAAACACAAAACCAAAACCCATCCATAACATTGGACTTCAAAACACTAACATGAGTTTTAAAAATATGCAAGACCCATCGTTAACTCAAGTGGATGTCCTACAAACTCAAATGTTTTCCTTGCAACAACAAATGAAAAATATGCAAATGTCAAACAAATAGACCTACTTTCCTTAGGACTTATGTCCTTTTATTTTGATAGGACTCTATACATGCCACCATTCCCACACGGCTATTTCGTACCAAACTTACATAAGTACTAAGGGAAGAGAAATCCACTTGAACACACAAGATAATTTTGCACAGATTTTATAGACATTGCATGCAATCCTACATACCTAATGATACTTTTCCCAAGAATTCTTACTGGCATAGCACTTAAGTGGTTCACATGATTACCAACTAGCATAAGAACATGGGGAGAACTAGCAAACAAGTTTGTAGAACACTTCACATTCAACATTGACAATGACATTACCATTTCCACCCTATGCCATACCACACAAGAAGAGGGTGAAATATTTCTAACCTTCTTCCAAAAATGGAGAGGATTGGCTAGTCGATGTCCCATTGAGATACCCGAGAAAAAAAAAAGTTGTCATGTTCATTGAAAACTTAAACTCAAACTTGAAGCATGATTTGTGGGTGCAATCTTGCACTTCATTTTTTGACCTAGTGGAGAAAGACATCATCCTTGAAAAGGATTTAATTGAAAAAAGAGAAATCAAGATGCCCAACAAAAATACCAACACATAGAACACCTCAAACGACAAAGGAAAATATTGGGCCTGAAACAAAAATGTAACTAATGATGGAGTTTTCGATGCCAAGACTATATATACAGGTCCTACTATTACACTTAGAGGTCCTAACACATCCAATAATGCACCAAGAACTGTTGATCAAACCACCAGTGCTATCCAAAATACACAGCAACCAAGAACCCAAAGGAAGTTTCCAACCAAATGTCAATACACCCCTTTAGGGGAGCTGATTGAGTCAGTTTTTAAACAACTCTTGCAACATAACATCACAAAACTTTCAAAACAAAAACAATAAGATCCTAGATAGTTTAAGACATATTGGTGGGATGAAAATGCATTTTGTGACTACTATCAAGGCAAAGGACATAACTTATCACAGTGCCGAAAAATAAAGAAAATCATACAAGACCTTGTGGAAAATGGCACCATTGAAGTTAATGGACAATAAAAACAACAAAAATCTTCAAATAGCGACCATAAATTTTCTACCGATCCTTTATATGACCACATAAAAGGAAAGGCCTACAATCTGGGTAATAAGACCAATAAAAATTCAGCCAATTACACCAATGCCAAATATGACTATGGTCACACCACTACCATAAATCACATTCGAGCTACCGATGAATATGTCAACACCATTACCATTAAGAAATCTCCTGAATGTGTTGTTAATACTCACCAAACCAAGATAACCATTCAATGTCCTCCACCACAACAACAATAGCCTTCAAATCCTCAATACAACTTGCTTGACCAAATAGGGAAGACTCCCACACAGATCTCTATCCTAGAGTTATTGCATATCTCACTTGACCATCGGGCCATTCTTGACAAAGCCTTACAAGACACATCTGTCACCACCAATCTTGATGTCAATTGTTTCTAGGAAATGGTAGGCTACTTGACCAATTCCCATCATTCCACCTTTTCTAAACAAGACTATTCGATCTAAAAAACAAATGATAACAACCCTTTACACCTTAAAGTCCTTGTCCATAAAACCAAAGTTAGACGAGTCCTAGTAGACGGTAGAGCAGGGTTGAATATTTGTACCTTGAAATTGGTTAAGATGTTGGGATTTTTTGAAGCATGTGTAGACATTACTTAAAGCATTATTATCAAAGCATATGGTGATGAAGAATGAATTTTTAAAGGAATTATTACACTTCCTATTCCAGTTGGACCCATAGTCATGGACACCACTTTTTAAGTCTTAGACCTTGACCTTCCATACAACCTTCTCCTAGGCTGACCATGGATTCATGTCATGAAGTCTATCCCATCCATATATCACCAATTCCTTAAGTTTCCTCATGAAGGCACTAAAATTATAGTCACAAGTGATCTAGATCCCTTCCAGTATTGTAGCAATCTGAGAGGGACTACTCAGTTCCAAGTACCTATCAACCAAGAAGCTTCATCACCCCACTACATTGATCCATCTTCATTGACCAAGTTTAGCACTCCATTTACTACACCGTCAAATTCCAAGGTCCAAGTCCATGATGTGGGATGTGGAGAATACCATGTGAATAATCTTCCAGTGAATGACAATGCTAATGTTGCTAAGAAGGTCCAAGATTCCAACAATGATGTTAAGATAGCTTTAGAAGGAACACAATAGATGGTCGTGCTTGGATCAAAACCTTTTGGGATCCCGATGATACATTTTTTTTACACTATCTACTTCTACTCAAACTGTTCATGTCCATGACAACCCCACGTATGATAATCCACTCTTTGATTTTGACCTCGTTGAGGATATCCATACATTATCCTTTTGTTAAAAGGTGCAAGACAACTAAGAGGGGGGTGAATTAGTTGTCACCAAATTTAAACCCAAAACTTCAACACTTATTAACTTCACAACCACACTCTTTTGTTATTAAGTATGAACATGAAATGTAGATAACAGAAAGAAAAATCAACACAAAGAATACCAGATTTTACATGGAAAATACAATGAGGGAAAAACATCGATGAGGATTAACACAATATAAAGAGATAGAAAAATCAAATACAAAGGCTCACTACCAAGGGCTCATTTCCTAGAAGATAACTCACTATCTAGATACAAAGGTTCACTGTTTATAGAAAGGAATCACTATCCAATAAGGAGGCTCATTTCCTACTAATACAAAATAAAAAAAATATCCACCACAATAATTTACATGCATCCGCAACCTTGGTCAGAAGATTACAAAAACCTTCAGCTCATTACCTTCAAGAATCTAACACAATGAATTATTGTTGCCTCAACTTACTTTTACACACTTCTTCTCTTCACTTGTGGATTACTTCGTTAATCCGCATCATCCAAATCTTCACATCTCGATTTGCATTTATACCATCCTCAACCTTAGAAACTTTCTTCAAGGTTGGCCACATAAGCTTCATTTCATAAATTAAAATTAGGTCAAAAACTCAACATTCTTGTAGTGGAAAGGAATGAGAGTGGAACAATTAAACACTTAACCAAGACCAAAAATAATGTCTCAAATCAACCACACGTTTCCTTAAATAAATTTAATTGTTCATATGAAGTGTAAACACCAAGTCGGTCAAACCTAATGAAAACACAAATGAACTTTGAAGTACACACTTCCCAATAAGATGATAACACATAGATGATGTAACATGCTTCATCATGCATGAGAACACATCTCAGGTTCCTTTAGATACATCCACAACAAGTGTAACAACTTTCAAATGCATAACTCCTTCCATTAGTCCATCCAGACTATGCAAACACATACAACTCTTAAACTCAACTTTTGGATCACCAAACCACAAAAAAAATTTCTAGAACCCAGAGAACACCATTACATGACATAGTCTAGATCCGCAAGACCTAAAAAAAAATAGTAGAGGATTGTGGAGCAGAAACATTTCTCTTAGTCCATAGAAAACCAACTTTGCTAAAACAATTCACACACCAGTGAACACAACTTTCACATTCCATTAAACTAAAAGCTACAAATCAGTAGATATCACCATTAGATCATCAACAACAACCCATTAAATTTTCACAAGCATAGGATTGACACAAGAGAAACGTGAAGCACATACTAGAGCACATTCTAAACACATACATAACTCTAACTTCACTCTTTATTAATTTTCTCAAAAGCACTTGGTAACTTATCATTTCAACACATCTACAACATCATAAAGATAGCTTCATGTACTCACAACATCTCAATAGTATCTCAACTATACATACACAATCTGCAACATACTTAACTATGTTGACATCAATGGAAACACCACCAAAATTTCTCATACTTGCAACAATCTCCCCCTTTGTCATTGATGGAAACAGATGATGTGAAAAACCATCAAAGACAATAACCTATACAATATTCCAAGAGAAAATATTTTCTTCCTTTTCTTACTATTTTTCACATGCCTTTCTCTCCCCCTTTGAAATCAATGGCAAAGATGAAAAGCTATGATTACCCTCCCTTAGGATTACACCCATTCAACTCATAGTACAATAATGAAAAACTTTTCTACTCGCCCTATGGAGTAGACCAATTCATCGGTCCAGATAAATGAAAAATATGTGAATTCACTAGACTAATGAACCTCCATGTGCACCTTGTTCAGAGGGCCAATGACCCCCAACCTCTCCCTAATATACTCAAAAGTATCCTTCGGAAGAGCCTTAGTAATATAAAATTTGTTTCTTTGTTGACACATACTCTAGCTTGACTTCATTCTCCAACACTTTCTCTCTCAGGAAATGATATTTTATAGATATTTTTTTTGTTCTTGAATGCATCACTAGATTCTTTGAAATGTTTATATAAATTTTTTGTCATAGAAACTAGGAATAGGCTCATCAGATATCACTCCAATATCTTTCAGAGTTTGCTTCATCCATAAAACATGTGTGCAGCAGGATGCTGCAACAATATATTCTGCTTCTATAGTGGATAAAGAAAATGGGTCTTGTTTCTTACTCAACCAAGAGACCAATCTTCCACCAAGAAATAAAGCACCTCCATTGGTACCCTTATGGTCATCCACACAACTAGCCCAATCTGCATCAGTATAAGCACTTAAGGTGAATCAACATCCTTAGGATACCATAAGCCATAATCCGGTGTACCTTTAAGATATTGAATATCCTCTTTATAGCTGTAACATGTGGCTCTTAGGATCTTCTTGAAATCTAGCAAGTAAACATATTGCATGCATAATATCTATTCTGGTAGCAGTAAGATACAACAACCCACCAATCATAGATTTGTATTTGCTATGATTAGCTTTAGTAGATTCATCATTTTTACTTAGCTTACATCCGGTTACCATAGGAGTACTAACCGGTCTAGAGTCATCCATTCCAAACTTATTTAATAGCTCTTTAACATATTTTGATTGTGAAATGAATATCCCTTTATCAGTTTAATTTACTTGAAGACCAAGGAAGAAATTCAGCTCACCAATCATGGACATTTCAAATTCTTTTTGCATTTCTTCTGCAAATCTTTTACACATACCTTCATTTCCTTCAAATATGTTATCATCAACATATACTACCACTATCAACATTTTTTTACCTTGTAATTTGAAGTAAAAATTGTTGTCAACAAATCCTTTACTGAATCCTTGATGTGTTAAGTATCTATCCAATCTTGCATACCAAGCTCTAGGAGCTTGCTTCAGTCCATACAATGCGTTCTTCAACTTACAGACCATATCTGGTTTTTTTGATAACTAAAATCCTTCAGGTTGTTCCATGTACACTTCTTCCTCCAATTCACCATTCAGGAATGTTGACTTGAAATCCATCTGATATACATTGAAATCCTTGTGGGCAAAAAATTTCAAAAACATCCTAATAGGTTCCATTCTAGCCACAAGGGCAAATGTCTCTTCAAAGTCTATGCCTTCAACTTGTGAGTATCCCTTGCATACAAGTCTTGCTTTGCTTCTTATAACTTCACCATTTTCATTCAACTTATTCTTGAACACCTATTTTGAACCAATCACATTCTTATTCACAGGTCTAGGAACTAATTCCCATGTTTGATTCTTTTCTATTTGTTGCAACTCTTCTTTCATAGCTCTAACCCAACTCTCATCTTCACATGCTTCACATACAGACTTAGGTTCAATTTTAGAAAGTAAACACATATTTACCTTAGCTGCTACTTTACCTCTAGTCCTCACACCTTCACTCTTATCTCCAATTATCTATTCCTCTAGTTGATTCTTCTACACATACTTAGGATTCTTAACAATAGGTTTTGAGATTTCTTCTTCTTCTTCAATTTGTTGTTGTTGTTGTTGTTGTTGTTCTTCCTTCTCCTTATTCTCTTCAGGTACTTGTCCATAGATAGGATTATTAGGTTCAACTTCAATTATCTCAATAGGTTTGTGCGTGTCCTCATCAACTTTTACATTAGCACTCTCAACAATCTTCCTCAATCTTTTATTGAAGCATCTATATGCTTTGCTAGTAGTAGAGTACCCTAGAAAAACTCCATCAAATCTAGCATCAAACTTCCCAATATTTTCATCATCTCTTTTAATGTAACATCTTCTTCCAAATACCTTAAAGTACTTCACAGTAGGATTCTTACCATTCCATAACTCAAAAGGAGTCTTTTTGTTGTTGCCTCTAATCTAAACTTTGTTAAGAATATAAACAATAGTGTGTATTTTCTCTCTCCAGTACACATCCAGTACATTTGATTCTTTCATCATGGCTCTTGTAGCTTCCTATACCATCCATTTTTTCCTCTCAACTACTCCATTCTGCTGAGGGGTTCTCAAATCATAAAACTATCTTTTTATGCCATACTCTTCAAAAAATGTATTAAATTCACTAGAAGTGAATTCTCCACCTTTATTAGATCTCAAAAATTTGATTCTCAGATTCAATTCATTTTCCACTCTTGCTTTGAATACTTTAAACCTATCCAGAGCCTAAGTCTTCTCTCTAAGAAAAGAAACCCATGTCATTCAAGAATAAGCATTAATAAGGAGCATGAAATAGATGTCACCATTCTAGCTTCCTATTCTAGTCGGGCCATGGAGGCCAGTATGAATTAATTCCAGCATTCTAGTGCTAGATTGCTCTTTTCCCTTAAAACTACATCTTGTTTGTTTCCCTAACTGACAGCTTCTACAAATAGTATTAGCAGGATTTGTGATTCTAGGTAGATATCGAACAACATCTCTTGAACTGATCCTGACCAGATTATCAAAGTTTACATGTCCCATTCTCTGGTGCCTCAACCAAATTTCATTGACTTGAGATACAAGGCACTGACCATCAACACCCTTAAGCTGATAGATGTTTTCATGCGTTCTCCTTCCTGTAGAAACCATATCTCTGGATCTTTTTATTATTTCATAGGTATTATTCTGAAACACAAGTTTAAAACCATTGCTACACATCTGTCCAACACTCAAAAGGTTATGCCTTAAGCCCTTTACATAATATACATTATCGGTGTTGTGTATTCCATCAAAACTAATTATACCTTTTCCAACAATCTTCACTCCTAAATCATCACCAAACATGACCAAACCACCATCATACTTTTCAAGTTTAGTAAACTTACTCTTATCTCCGATCATGTGATTAGATCATCCACTGTCAATCAACCAGTAGTCTTCATCCTATCTAGCATGAAAGGCGGTGACCAAAGTACCTTCCATCTCATTCTTTTTGTTCTATGGAACATTCTTTCTTACACATATTCTAGGGTTAGTAGACACGGATTTATTCTCCAAATCCAAGAACAAGCATTCACTATCATCACTCTCATAATCAGATTCCTCATTAGAGATTCTAGCTTCTTCTTTAACATAACAAAACTTCTTATATTTCTTATTCTTTCTATCCCTATATTTATGATCCTTGTTCTTCTTATGTACAACTCTATTCAGACAATTTGAAAGTATAATGACCAATATTACCACAACTGAAACATTTAAAGGGAAACATACCTTTATACTTACCTGTACCTTTCTTCAACTTCCTAGTAAATTTCACTTCCAACTCATCAGAACCATCACTATTCAAATCATCCTTAGTATTTGTTGCTTTAAATGTAGTTTATGTCTTTTCCTCTTTCTTTCCAAACTTTCTCATCTCAAATTTTGTCAAGGTGCCAAATAGCTCTTCTTTAGTGTATTTCTTAGGATCATACATTTCTTCAATAACTGAGATCTTATCACTACAACACTCAAGTAGGGTTATTAGGATATTCTCAATTAAATATTCATCGGTCAGATTTCCCCCTTGATTCCTAACATCATTTGCTGCAAGTTCAACCCTTTGGAAATAACTTGCAAAATCTTCACCTTCTTCCATTTTCAAATTCCCATATTTGTGCTTTGCTGTTAGCTTCTTTGTCAATTTCACTCTATCATTTCCTTCATGAAGATCTTCTAACTTCTTCCAAACTTCATGAGAATTTCCCAAAGAAAGAACCTTAGTTCGCTCAATTTTAGATAAAGCACTGAAAATATCGTAACTCGCCTTCTCATTCTCCTCAAAAGCAAAAACCTCATCTGCTATAGTAAGACCACCCATCAGAGCAACATGCTTTATCTCAATAGCTTTCTTGGTCTTGTAACCAAGAGAAATAATGTATCCTCTCATCTACACTTTCCAGTCACTATAATCAGATCCATCAAACATAGGGATCACCAACTTAAGCGGTTAAGCTCTACACCAAGGAACCAAAGCTCTGATACCAATTGGTAAAAGGCGCAAGACAACTAAGAGGGGTGGTGAACTAGTTGTCACCAAATTTAAACCCAAAACTTCAACACTTATTAACTTCACAACCAAACTATTCTATTATTAGGTATGAACATGAAATGTAGATAAGAGAAAGAAAAATCAACACAAAGAACACAAAATTTTACATGGGAAACCCAATCAGGGAAAAACCATGGTGAGGATTAACTCACAATATAAAGAGATAGAAAAACTGAATACAAAGGCTCACTACCAAGGGCTCACTGCCCAGAAGAGGACTCACTGTCTAGATATAAAGGTGCAATGCCTACAGAAAGGACTCACTATCCAATAGGGAGGCTCACTACCTATCGATACAAAAGAAAACAAAAGATCCACCACAAAAATTTACACACATCTGCAACCTTGGTTAGAAGATTGCAGAAACCTTCAGCGCACTGCCTTTAGGAATCTAACACAATGAAGTATTGTTGCCTCAACTTACTTTCACACACTTTTTATCTTCACTTATGGTTTACTTCATTACTCTACATCATCCAAACCTTTGCATCTTGATTTAAATTTATACTATCCTCAACCTTAGAAACTTTCTCCAAGGTCGGCCACATAAACTTCATTTCATAAATTCAAATTAGGTTAGAAAATCAACATTCTCGCAGTGGAAAGGAATGAGAGTGGACCAATTAAACACTTAACCAAGACCAAAAATAATGTCTCAGATCAACAACATTTTTCCTTAAATAAATTTAATTCTTCATATGAAGTGTAAACACCAGGTCGACTAAACTTAATGAAAACATAAATAAACATTGAAGTACATGCTTCCCAACAAGAAGATAACATGTGGAAGATGTAACATGCTTCATCATGCATGAGAACACATCTCAGGTTCCTTGAGATACATCCATAGCAAGTGTAACAAATTTTGAATGTAGAACTCCTTCCATCAGTCCATTCGAATTATACAAACACATACAACTCTTAAACTCAACTTTCAGATCACCAAACCACAAACAAATTTTCCAAAACCCAGAGAATACAATTACACAACATATTCCAGATCTGCAAGACTTGAAACAAAATAACGAAGGATTGTAGAGCAGAAACATTTCTCCTAGTCCATAGAAAACCAACTCTGCTAGAACAATTCACACACTAGTGAACACAACTTTCGCATTCCATTAAATTAGAAGCTACAAATTAGTAGATATCACCATCAGATCATCAACAACAACCCATCAGATCCAAACAAGCATAGGATCAAAACAAGAGAAACACATAGCACATACCATAGCACATTATAAACACATACATAACATTGAATTCACTCTTTATTAATTTTCTCAAAAGCACTTGGAAACTCATCATTTCAGCACATCTGCAACATCATAATGATAGCTCCATGTACTCGCAACATCTCAATAGTATCTCAACTATACATGCACAATCTAAAACATACTGAACTATGTTGACATCAATGAAAATATTAATGACAACACCACCAAACTTTCTCATACTTGCAACACCTTCCATACCGCCTATCCTGGGTTAGGGTATATCCCCCCTACTATCACCTCTACTAAGTCATCTTGTGAAGCCGTTAAGGATGTGCAAGTTTCCTTTGACGTTAGTAGTACTAAAAAAGGATAGTCCCAAAGTCTCCATTGTTGGCATTGCCACTCTCTTTTTTCCATGAAACATTCATGTCACTCCATCAGTCTCACCCAACTCACTTAAATCCATCTACATCATAAACATGGATCAACAAGCCATATATCAAGAAAAAGACAATGGAAAATCTCAAGAATAAAAAATGAATGTTCCCTCTTTAAAAAGAGATCAAGAATCAAAGAACATCTTGAAAAGAAAGAAATATCAAAGTAAGCCCTTTATTCAAAACAAAAATCTATTGGGCTAATCAAAAATAAAAGAAAGAAAAGAAGATGAAGACACGTCCTCTAGCCAAACTCAAAATTTATTAGATGAATCAAAAATAAAAGTGAAAAGTGAAAATAAAAAAGCATTGGTCTCCAAGAATGCTCCTCCACTAAAAATCACTAGGGGCATCTATCAATGTAAAAAGTTAAACAAAGGGCTTGTTGATCCATGGTCTTCATCTCCATCACTTTCACTCATTCCATACATTTCATTCAATCCATCCATATTCGCACATCTATCACATCATTCCATTACCATTGGTGATGTCCTTCAATTTGCCTTTGATGATGACCCCTTCATGTACTCTAGTTGATTGGTTACCCAAACTCCTTTTTATTTGAAGCCTAGTGGCCTAGTAGTGTGCACATTAGGAATCATACCATAGCCTCTTTCCTCCACCACTTTTATCATCCATCATATTTGGAATTGACATTCCACATCCAAATCAAGTCCTTTCATCCAACATGGTCATCCGAATAGGATCAAAGCATCATCACGACTTATCGATTCTACACATAGCTTCCACAAGTCCCATCTTAATTGGAAAAATACAAAAAAATAGAAAAATAAAAAAAAATAATTACCTTAATGAAAACTTAGCCAACAGGCATCTTGGTAACACCAAAAAAATAAATAAAGAAAGAAAATAGTAAAGAGAAATAATTTGTCCAATTTTGAAAATCACTTCAATAGTGCTTTGGATAAGTAGGTCATGGTGAAAACCTAGAAAACAAGCACCATGTATAGTTGAATTTTCTATGTCATCTACCATCATTCCAATTTGACTTTTCCCCATCATCTCATCTTTCCCATACCACCCATAATAATGACTGGTTGTCCTTTCCATAAGCTTGGAATGATTGACATCATGTGTCCTTTCATCTTACATAACACCTATTCCACTTAACCGCTAATAAATTGGTCTTATACCTGACTGGGGGAAAATACTTGACCTATGTAATTAGATCTTTCAATGACCGCTATATCAAAAAAGACAAAAAAATCAAATATTCCTCAAAAAGACAAAAAAATCAAATATCCCCAAAAAAGCCAAAAAAATTAAAACATGTCAAAAAACACAAAAACATCCAAATAATTGTCAAAAATCAAAAAAGTAGAGTTGAAGTCAATCTTGTCAGTCCATGTCATTGTTGATCTATGTTTCCTCTATGACTAAACATAGGCAAGGCCATCTATTGATGTGCCCCAAGGCATTAGGTCAGTCCTTTTAGGTTTATTGAATAAACTCATGACTTAGTCCTTTGTTAATAATGTTGAACTACAAGGTCTTTGTGCATTGTTACGTAGGCAAGGCCATCTATTGATAAGCCCCCGAGGCCACCTATGTTGGTCCTTTAGGGTTTGTCACATCAATATTAATAAATTAGACATTGTCAACTTAAACACAAACAATCATCAAAACATTAGACAAGTCACATACCAACAAGACAACAATCGCACAAAGTCACACAGTCAAACCAAACAAATTACCAAATAGTCAAATAGTCAAACAATTAACCAGACAACTTATGTCTTATACAAGATGTGTCCTTCCTAAAACCAGACATTGTCACTATCAAACTTTGTCATTTTCTTTATACATGTGGTCACATGATCGAAACAATACTTGACATCTTATACGACATGTTTCCTCTCCTGAAACTAGGCCTTATCAAACAAACAACCTGTTAATCCCCTAGTCATTAAATGCCAAACAATCAAATTTTGGCAAACACTCTAAATGGTTGTTAACCTTGTAGCCTGTTTTGTCTTATATTTTTTCTTGATTTGTCTTTGAGTCAGGTTACTAGCTTCTTGGAGGATGTCCCATGAAATATTTAGAGGAGTGATGATGTCTCATGAATCTTTTCTTTGATTGATGTTTGTGGATTTTCTTGGAAAAAAGACTGGGGCAAATTTTCCCTTAGTATTCATGAGTCAAGACATTCCTTGTTTGTGACTATCTATTTTATAAGTGGATGACCTTGCACACCTTGATCTATGTCATACCATGGTATTTGTTCTCCATTTTTCATATTTTACCACCCAATGATGATTAAATGCAAGGCCTATTATGTATTTGGAAAACTTTTGAAATTCTTTTGTCATACTAATATCCATATCCTTCATGCTAACATTTCTTCTATCCTTCATGATCCTCTAGTCTTCTCATCCATTTTGAGAGCACACTTGTGTTCTTTGAATCCGCATGTCCTCTCAAGGGGGCATACCACTACCTCTGCATCATCCTTCCTCATCCTATTCATGTGGGGGCATGTTTTGACTAAATTTCTTTGACACAACACAATAAACTACATTGTATCAAAGAGGGGCAAAATGTAGACACTAAAAATTGTCCTAGGCCTGTGACTTCTAAATTCTCCATCATTTCCTCTTTTGTCTTTGATAATTAAATAATTTTGATTATTTAATTATTTTCTAAAGTCATAAGTCTTCTATTAATTAAATAATTTTAACTATTTAATTAATTCATTTCTATCTTTATTTATCCTTAATTAATTAATTAAAATTTATTTATTTAGTTACGTCACTAATTAAGTCCTTTTTTTCTAACATTAAATAAATATTTATTTATTTAATTATTTACCACTTTCTACTATAATTAAATAATTATTTTAATTATTTAATTATTCATTGGCCACCTAAATTAAATAATTTTATTATTATTTAATTTCCTATCACCTGTTTGCCTGTGCCAATCTTATCTTCCACATCAAGTCCTTATCTATCCATGTATCAATCAATCTCCACCCTTGATTAAATTATTTATAATTTAATCTTAACTGTCAATCCTTATTATTTTCCCTAATTCTTCCCTAACCCTAGTCCTTGCCTCATCTTTCATTATTGGCCATTGATTATTGGCTTTCAATCTTAGCCCTTCATTCAAAATTTTCTTTCCTATAAAAGACCTTCTCCTTGTCATTGTCAAGTTATCCACAAGCTATCTCGAGTCATCTTGCTATCAAGTCTATCAACATCAAGTCAAGTGCATCCATAGTCATTGAGAATCTTCAATATTTTGCTTTTTCATTGTCATTAGGCCTATTTGCATACTCAAGAGAAATTTAAGGGAAATCATTATATTCAAGAAAAATGGAGAAGTGAAATGAAGGTGAATCAATGGTATTATGAAGAATTTTGGTAATATTGCTCCATATTTTTATGTATGTATGCTTATTTATGATTCATCATTTATTAGGGTTTGATTTATATGATTTATTTCCTAACCTTTGATAATTTTAACTCTGATTACAAGAATAGGTTGGATGAAGCTACTTTTATAAAGATAGCCAAAGCCCCGCTACCACTAATTGATTGGACAGAAGAAGAAATCGATATTGATGTAGTCACCCATCCAATGTTACAAAGAATAAAGTAGTGGCTAAATGATCAAGTTGCTCAATTAGAGGAACATGGAGTTCAACTTACATTTAGAGAATGGGAACAAGAAAAGGTTCTCGAGAGTGATGAAGGAGGTAAAATGGAAGATAAGGCCAAAACTATGTCATCTAGTAAAGAGCAACTTGTCCTCCTCATTCTCACAAAAGAAAGGACACATTCAAGAGGAAACCCACTGAAAAGCCTCATTTTTATGAGATAAAGGTCGTGGAGGGATGAAGGACCTCAAAGAAAGCTAAGAAGGTAGGTACCTGCATTATGGAGATAATAAAGGAAGAGCCTTCTCCTTCTAAGGAGAAAATTAAAACTCAATCACCAACCCATACAAATTCATCAACTTCTTCTCTTCTTCCACCTCCTGTATCTTCTCTACCTACTATAGACATATTTTTCCACCTTCTATCTACCACCCAAACCACCTTGGTGATTGTGGTTGAGTCTTCATCATCTACATCATCTTCTCCCTCTTCCTCCTCACTTCCACCCTCTCAACCCACCTTTTCCACAACACCACCTATTTCCAAAATTCAACCTTTTCCAACTGCTTTACCACAATCCTTCATGGTATACTTGTAAAATATGCCCCAAGGGTTGTCTAAAACTTTTCTCTCTCCTAAGGTGAAGCTCCTTATGTCAACTCATTTCCACCTTTCCCACTCCTCCTCCTCCCTTGGAGCTACCAAATATGGAGAACATGAAAAGAATTTGGGAAGAAATATAGAAAAAATGGAAGGAATAGCTCGAGGAAGTAGTTGGTGTGGGTGAGAACTATGCTAATTTGGAGCAAGATGAATATTTTGAAGAGCTAAAGGCGGGGCTTAGGATTGTAGAACTTGATGAAGATGCCTCTGATGATGAGGGAGAGTAGACTCCAAAAGAAGGAGATTTCAACAAGACCTTTAAGGAGCAGCTATACGAAGATGTCTCCAATGGGGAAGAAGAGGATAAAGAGCAAAGAAAAGAGGAGGAGGAACAATTCCATGAAGAAGAAGAAGAAAAGGAAAAGGAAGTAGATATTGAATCTGCTAAATTGGTGAAAGTAATAGGGGGAGAAGAAGAAATCATAGAAGAGGCCCCTAAAGATGAGGAAAAAATGTAGCAGGAAGAACAACAAGATAAGGTGTCCTATAAAGAGCAAACAAAGGCTCTATCTTGGTTGGAGAAAAAGTTAAAAGACAAGGCCTCAATAGCTCAGGATTTGAGGACCCATTTTGAAGAAATCATGGCTCCTGTGGGCTAGAAACCCAAGGAGAAGAAGAGAGAAAAGGTAAGATCACACATCACGACCAATGCTTTAGGTTCTCACACAATCTACGTAGTCACTCCAATAGTTGACAAAGATGTTGCCACCATTCAAGCATCTGAATATCAGGCTACATCCACTAATATCGGCCTGACAAATAGAGCACAAAAGATTAATGAATTTTAGGGGTTGATATCCAATATTTTGGTACAGGATTAGATTTTAACCAAGGATGAGTTAAAAGAATCTAAGGTATGGCTATTCTCCATTTATTTTGAAAAAGAGGTCCTAGAAAAGGTGTTGCCAAATTTGCAGCTTATGGATGAAAATATCACTTACTATCATATTGCGATGAAATTTTGGAGCTTTTGATTGAAGAAGAGATGTATGCACCAAAATTGGATTTTGGAATGGT
This sequence comes from Sequoia sempervirens, assembly GCA_007258455.2. Classification (NCBI taxonomy): domain Eukaryota; kingdom Viridiplantae; phylum Streptophyta; class Pinopsida; order Cupressales; family Cupressaceae; genus Sequoia; species Sequoia sempervirens. The sequence goes on along the minus strand of VDFB02075321.1, from coordinate 233,453,828 downwards.
CAAGTAGGCATGAAGGAAAATGATAGAGAAAGGAGCTATAGATAATTTGCAAGGAGACTTTTTATATTTTGCTACCCATGCATTCACCAGGTAAGAAAAGATGGTACAAAGAAAAAATTCATGTGCAGACCTGCACGTAGAATTAATGGTGTACAAAGCACTTACCTTTAAAATCAGTAGAAATTAGTTGCCTCCTCAAGAACAAATTTCAAAGGCTTTAGTCAATTTTTTTAAATATGCTATAAAGGAGAAAAACGATAGAAATATTTTGACAGAAGACAAATTTCTATAATTTCTAGGTATCAAACAAAATTTGTTACATCAAAGTGCATGCACCCACTTTTGGCGATTTTGTAGGATATTTCTTGAATATAAAATAGGAAAGGAATATTTTGCATTCTCCTAGGTTCACATGTGAACAAAATTTATATTGGAGAATATTGTAGATAGATTAAATATATTCAAAACCATAAAGGGAATAAAATCTTGACCATTGAATAGGATTTAATCCTAGCCATTGATTTACATTATAAAATCTATAAATAACAGCTTCCTCTCATTTGCAAAGAGAGAAAAAATTTTGTACAAGGAATTTTGAAGTAATACAAGTGAAGGAATTGAATTGTTGGTGAATTCCTTGAGTTCTTTGGATGTATGCATGATTCTATCTTTTAATTTTAATTTTAGCATTGTTAGTTTATGTTCAGTTTCATTAATGGAAAAGTGTTAAGATATTTGATGAAATTCCTGCTCATACCTTTTGTAATTTTTTGATTATAAGTTACTTTGCAAGGTTAGTCTGAGCTAATTTTATGTTCTCAAGTTCAATTGTATGTTTTTGCACTTATGTATGAATGCTACAGTCTAAAAATTTGAAGATTGCCTTTGGAGATTGCATCGTTTCTGTGTCATTGTGAATTTAATTTTGGTTAAGAAATATTTGGTTTTTGGGAGTTTGTCTATCTGGATCATCAACCATTGTTCTATCTATCCTTAGTTTTTAGATTTAGGATTTCTCTTGAACCCTCATCTTTTGATATTTCTTCATAAATCAATGTTTGTATAGGATTCTAACATCACTCAAGCTGTTATATTTGATGATTAAAAGTTATTTTCAGATTTTTGTTCTAAAAATACAACAAAGGTTTTACCAATCCTCAGACTTCTTAAAACCCTCATTATAGTCCCATAATATCCCATCCTGTTTTACCATAAATGCCCTTTGTGATTACCTGCAAATCACATCAACTATTGAGCTATTTTTTGTATTGTCAAGACCTGACTTATAAACCTTGTGGTTATTTTAAAAATATTTTCTAAAGAAAGTCACCTTTCAAGAGAGATAGAACATTCATTTTATCTATGTTGTGTAGTGCTAAAACACTCATAAATAGAATTGGTGCTAGAAGGAGGGCTTCTTGAACAAAGCTGGAGTGTATAGGGTCATTCTCTCCTCAAATATTCTATAGAGTCCTTGGATCTACACCTAATAAGAGATATTTTCAAGAGCTAAAGACCCCTACATTGATCAGGAGACCCAAGAAAGGGGAAAGTTCATCCTCAGAACCACTTGTAATACCCACTTGACCTCCAAATCCACCTTCCCCATCTTCCAATTCCACATCATCCACTTCATCTTCATCTTTAGATCACACCCAAACTATTATACCTCAACCATTACCACCCCCACCTCCATCAATGGCCTAGTTAGCTAACAAACCATCACTCCTAGCCTTCAACAACTATCATGACATGCCTAAAAACCTAGAGAATTTATGTTCTGTGTTATAGCAATGATCCTAATATGACTATAAAAGAGCATGTGAAGATTTTTGAAGCAACCCTTAAAGACTGAGTGATCATGAATGAAGATGTGTCTTGTAGGATTTTTTGTTATTCTTTAGGGGAGGAAGCATTTTACTGGTATATCCATTTTCCTACTGGGTCAATAGCAGACTGAGAGGGCATGGAAACTACATTCCTACAGAAATTCAAGGTTCCAATTGATCCACATAGCTATATAAATAGTTTGTGTCAATAAAAAGGGAGGTCAATGAACCCATCAACTCATTCAATAATAGGTTCCATAGGGAATACACTAGGTTGTGATCCCCATATGTCGTAAATGATGCATCAACCTGGGTAGTTTATTATGCTACTCTAGATAATCTTACTATAAATCTTGTAAAAATGATGCATCAATCACTATAGAACCTAGTGGATGCCTATGTTTAAGTAGTCAAGGTAAGTGTTGATTTAGGACTACATCTAACATGCCCAATTCCTTCATTGAGCCCAACTGCAAACCCAAGAAAAATTCAGGGATTGAACCAAGCTCTAGCCTATCATACCCCTATGATGAATCAAGTTCCTCAATTGCTAATAGTTCCTCATCTAGAACCTCCATTGAATCAAGCTCATTCCATGATCCCTACTTATTTGAAAAATTCCAATCCACTAGCTTATTTGCAGAACTCCAATATACCATCTTACTTGCAAAATTTTGAGGTACCTCATTTGTAGAATTCTATAGTAGAAAAACTTGTATATCTTCAAAATTTTGTTCCAACTCAAGCTTCAATAGAAAAAGATCAAATAGATGAACTATTGAGTAAGTTAAGAAGTTTTCCACTGAGGTTATGTACCTCAAAAATCAAAATAATCAGCTGCAGGCCTCACAAAAAGAATCTTCAAGCCAATTACAATAGAAACCTAGGCTAAATTTTAGGATAGAATTTTGAATGAAAGCAAGGTCAAAGGTGGAATAGGACATGAAATACTATACCTAACAATGGAGGAGTTTCTACCCCACTTGATCCATTAAAAAATTATGAGAATTCATTTGGGGGGGTCTATTTGGTTGAAGCCACATTATCTAGGTGGTGTAGGATTTACAACACTAACAAACATTCTAAACTTGATTGCCTAAAATTTTAGGCTAGTGCTAGTATATTTCAAATGGAGGTGTATAATGCTATGGGAAATGAAAGTTCAAATGGATGTGAAATTGATACTTCAGACACTTATGATTCAATAATGGTGGTGAATCAAGCTCCATTTCCTCAAGCTGAAGATAATCAACCTGAAGAAGAGTCTGTAGAAAGTGATACCAAAATTAAAGATGTGTGTAATGAAGAAAATATTTCTCGGTTGTTTGATGCAAATGCTAATGGCCCTAAAGATGAGGAATCTTAGATGGAAGATGAAGTTCAAATGTTTCATTAGCATAGAACACCTTACAACTTGCAAAATAGACAAGTTAGTGGTTTTTTTACTACTTTCACTCTACCAAACAACTTCAATGTACCTCTAGATCTAAATGTAAGTAACAATCCTTCTTTTCTTGATGTACATACCAAGTACTTCACTAAAGTAAATCAATTTGAAGCTGAAGTTGATCAGATGGGAGAGTACGTGGTAGAAGAATTAAAGAACATGAAATTAGATCTCTTATCCTTTGAGTTATTAAGAGTACCTATAGTTATAAATTCCTTTTTCTGATCACTAAATGGGACTGTGCAACCAAAAGCTTCACAAGATGCAGTAGCTAGGAAAGTTCCATCCAACATGATGAAAAATGAGCTAGTACTCAAACAAGTTGCATATAAGGATAAAAGTAAGGAAAAAGAAAAGGATAAAGGTAAGGAGGAGAAAGAAAAGGCCCAATTCTCCCAAGAAGATACTCTGGTAAGCCTATTTCAAGGAAAATGTGAGGTTCCTCCTTTCCTATTGACTATTCATTTATTTGGGAAAAAATTGCACAGTTCTGTTGGATTCAAGTGCCTGTACAAATATCATTTATTTTGTAGTATGTAAGGCCCTAGGAATTACTCCTACTTCCTGATGAAAGGTCATCCCAATTAGATATGAAGGAAGTGATTGTTGTTGGGGAATTAAATATAATCTTTATGCAAGTGGTGTTGGATCTGAAGGTCTAGCAGATAATTGGCATTCAGGTAGTTGATATTCTTGATGCATATGGTTTAATCCTAAGTAGGGATTGGAATAGGATTCTTAATGACTACATCTCTACTAACCATTCACACATGCGGCTTCCTTGGAGGGGAATTCCTAATCAAATATGCATAGAGCAAGAACCAAGAATGAAGAACATGATCATTGAATATAACAAGACGAATGAAGTGTTGTTTTCAAAAAATGATTTGGGAAATCACATTCTTGTGGCTATGGTAGAAGGTAATGAAGAAGAAGTGTTGATTTTGCATGATTTATCTAAAGATTTAACTCAAATTCCTTGCAGTACCGAAGTAACCATTGAATCAGATGATGAAGATCCTCAAATTGATGGTGACATTGGATTGTTAAAAGGCTTTTAATAATTCATGAAGTGTATACAAGATTAGATTAGTCTTGGTAGTAATGTAGACTTCAAGGATCTACTGTTGTCTTGGTAGTACATAATACACAATGCTTCTCATTTAGAATTTAAATTCTATCTCTATCAAACTACAGTAGAGGAGATCAAAAAATAGATCAACCCTTCTAAGATTAGTACTAATGACCAAAACTTTCAAAAACAACATATACTAGAATAGTAGAGTAATTGTGAGCTAAATCATGTGCCAAAGAATGAAGTATGTTCCAATGATCAAAAAGGTATGCACCCAACCAATTTCTAGACTTTACATATTGATGGGCTTAAGTCAAAACAAGGGGTTGGTGTTGGTTTTGAATTAATCAACCTAGTTGGAAAAATCTTCTTTGTAGCACGTAGGCTACAATTCTATTGTGTAACAATGTTGGAAAATATGAAGCATTAGTACATGGTTTGTTAATGGCATTATGAAAGAAAGCTAAGGATTTGCAAGTATTTGGAGACTTTGACTTAGTGATCAAGAAGGTTAGAAAGTAGTACTCATGTCATGATAGAATGATGACTAACAATAGGCATAGAGTTTGGGAATTGATAGAATGATTTGATGCCTTTAATATTTAATTGATTACCCATAAAAAATATCAAACTATTTATGCGTTAGCTCAAGTGGCTAACACTTTTCAACCTCTTCCATTATCACAATTGAAAAATTTCACAATCGAGCTTACTCCTACTCCATATGTGCCCGATAACATCACCAAATTTTAGGTCTTTGAAGATGATAAGCATATAATGGATTTTATTACCATCTCTAAATTTTTTTCCTCTTAGATTATTAACTAAGTAGAACCTGAAGAAGAGGAGTTAGACATAGAAAGAGTAATTAATTTGAAGAAAAACATGATTCAGAGGGGCATGGTACATTTGGAAAGGATATTCAACTTTGATAAGATAAGAGATCAAAACCAACAAGAAAAGGAGTCCGTTGATAGCCAGTGTGATACATATAACATGGGTACCATGGAGAATGTGAGAAACATCTTTATTGGTAAGGTCTGTACCCCAACTAAAAGAAAATGAATAATCGATGTGTTGTATATATATCAATATGTTATTGTGTGGAGTTCTGAGGATCTTAAGACATATTATACTTCCATTATCATAGATACGATTCCACTCGAAGTAGATGTGAAAATGTTTAAACAAAGGTAGCAACTAATGAATGTGATGCTTGAACCAATTATCTATAAGGAAGTGCAAAAATTACTATCAACTTGCATCATATTTATTGTAAGGCACTCTACTTGGGTTGAAAACTTGGTACCAGTTCATAAGAAGAATGGTGATATTTGCTTGTGTGTGGATTTCGGTAATCTTAACCATGCATCAAAAAAAGATAATTATTTGGTGCCTTCATTGGATGAAGTTCTGCAGATCATCAACAATTCTCAAACAATGTTCTTCCTGGATGGATACTTAGGAAATAATCAAGTTATGGTCTAGTATAAGGATAGAAATAAAATGGTGTTTACTACAAAATGGGGAACCTTCACCTATAGGCGTATGCCTTTTGGTCTAATCAACGTTGGGGTAATGTTTCTTTTTTTTATTCAAGGGGTAAACACTTTTGACCGGAGCTATGAACCGGATACAACCATTCAACAATACCACCCCAACGGGGTTTGAACCTTGGTAGCAAGAACAACAATGCCACCTATAAACCATTACACCATGCCAATACCACGTTGGGGTAATGTTTCAACATGCTATGGATATTGCATTTAAGGACTTGATTGGTAAATGTATCATCATCTACATGGATGATTTTTTGGTATTTTCTAAGAGAGGTGATCATATCTAAGACCTATTCAAGGTATTCCAAAGGTGTTGAGAGTTTTGCATTTCGCTCAATCCAAAGAAGTGCATCTTTGGAGTAACTGAAGGAAATTTGCTTGGTCATGTAATTTTAGAGAAAGGGATATCAATTGACCCCTAGCATATTCAGGCCATATTGAAAATTCAGCTACTCGCGAGCAAGAAAGAAATGAAATCCTTTGGTAAAATAAACTTTGTAAGGAATTTTATAACCAGTTTTGTTGAGATCATGAAGCCTCTAAATGCCATGTTGAAGTAAGATGCCAAAGTGGAATGCACGTCGGAAGTAAAGCAAGCCTTTGAAGAAATTAAACGAGCAATTATTGAGGCTCCAGTCTTAGTTAGTCTTGATTATACAAAGTCATTCTACATCTATTCCTTTGCTTTTGAACACTTGTGTGCAAGCATGCTAACACATAAGAAAGAGCAGGGAGATGAGAGTCCCATTGCTTTTATGAGCACTCCACTTAAGGACATTGAGTTGCACTATCCAAGAATTGAAAAACAAGCCTACACACTAGTCCATGCTATCAAAAAATTTAGGCATTACATCTTGAGAAATAAGGTTTTTTCAATCATTCTGGACCCAGTTGTTAAATTTTTTTTAATGCAGAATGAGTTGGGTGAATGACGAGTAAAATGGGTAATGATGCTACAAGAATATGACATGTAAATTCAGCACATGAAGTTGGTTGGGGGACAAGATCTCACTCATATGATGGATGAAGCTAATCAAGAACTCACTCCACACTAATATAATCTCGATGATGTTTCCTTAGATAATTGGTATGACGATATCATCTACTACTTGCTAAGTTAGAGATGTCCATCACATCTAAATGTTGTACAAAGATGTGTCTTATGTTTTAAAAGTAGTAAATACATGTTGAAAGGAGTTATACTCTATATGAAGAATCATGAAGGAATTTATCTTCGATGTCTTGGGAAATAAGAGGCAGTTTGAGTGTTGAAAGAATTCCATGACAAGTTTAGGACCGACCATTGTTCAGGCCCCTCAACCGCAAATCAGATCCTATGGGATAGATCATATTATTGGCCAATGCTATTCAAATATTTTCATGCACATGTACATTCCTATCATATATTCCTAGCTACTACTAGCAAAGAAAAGCATGCTACTATCCCATTATATCTTGTAGTTGAGATGCATCCCTTCATGCAATGGGGACTTGATTTCATTGGTATGATCACTCCACCATCTTCTATGGGCCATAGGTATATTCTACCCACTACTGATCACTGCACTAGATGGAAAATGTAATTCCATGTAAGCAATGCACTACTGATGTTTTTATTAAATTTCTTGAGGATTACATCATTACTCATTTTGGATGTCCATTTACATTGGTACGTGATAATGGTTCAATGTTCACTTCTTTAAAATTCTTGGGATGGGATTTTGATTATGGTATCATGCTATAATTTTCTTCTAACTATTATCCACTAGGGAATGGGCTAGCTGAGTCAACAAACAAGAACTTGCTAACTATTATTCATAAATTGTTGGACAAGAATCCTAAAGACTAGCATACCTAGTCATGGTTTTCTCTATGGGAAGATCATACCCATTAGAAGGTTGCCTTAGGTACCTCCCCTTATCATCTAGTCTATGTTAAAGAGCCTGCCTTTCCCATTCACTTGAAAATCCCCACATTGTAGCTCATTAAAAAGTATTATGATGAGGGAGAAAGGCTTGTAGCTCATCTTTTTGATCTTCTCTATTTGGAGGAAAAGTGAGATGAGGCCATTGAGAATTTTTCCAACCATTAGGGTATTGTGAAACAATGGTTTGATCGGCAGAAAAAGTTAAGGCCTTTAGGATTTTTGACTTGGTTCTATATTGGGATAAGGCCCACAAACAAAAGGGGGAACATGGTAAATTCAACAAGCTTTGGATTGTCCCCTTTTAGATCTCTAAAATTTTGGGAGATAATGCTTTATCATTTGAAAACTCTCACAGGACAAGATGTCCCGCTACCCATTAATGGGTAGTATCTAAAGCACTATTTCCTTACTTGAGTTGTTACAGCTCAGTCTTATACATAGTTATTTTAGGTGGATTGTTGTAGGTTAGGTTGCTTTAGGGTAGTTTTCTTTCAATTTTCTTTTGCTTCGTTGTTTTGCTTTAGGTAAGTGGGTTTTCCTATTCTGTCATGGTGGTAGTGTCGTGTATAGTCAAAGGGAGTTTTTTGCTGAAAATCCATGTTTGTTTCTTGAATAAGCTTTCATAAGTTATTTTGAGGTCTCATTAGTCTTGGTGACCATGTTTCCTTGTTTGATTTCTTGCTTGATTCAGGAAGGAACCATTATTTGAATCCTTTTACACTCACCTTAGTCCTAATAATCTTCACATTTTAAAGGTTCATTGAGAGCTTTGTGAAGAACATAATGGTGATTTGATAGGTGAAAAATATAAATAACCACTTTAGTGACCACTATAGTCTCCAAACCCAGAATAAGCTTCAGTTCTTATTAGTCTACAAAGAAAGTAGTGGAAATTTTAAAAAATACCTAAAAGCAATTGTATGGGTGTATGAATAACTCTATCAGGGCTATGAAAAATCAGTTGGAAATAGACCAATGTTCATGGGGCTATAGTGATAACCTCATTAGGGCTATGGATTCATGACCAATAGCAAGGAAATGTATAGGTTACTTTTGGAGTTGGATTATCTACATAGCCTGTCTTGGTTGAATGATTGTTCACTCCACGTTTTCTAGGGAAGGGAACAAATTTATGCAATACAAACACACACACTATGATCTTAGATGTAACATGAATGGATTCAATTAATGATTTCATCTTCCTCTGAAGTAAGGGTTATCTTAGGAAGCTTTGATCTAAGTACTAACCAAAGACTCTGGGTTCTGTATCGATTATTATCCTTGAAACACTTAGGAATGTTTCCCCAGTAAATTCTCCATTTGTTGTGCATTTTTCACACATGCTCTACTAAGGGACCCCCTCTTTTCCCTTTTTATTTTTGTGTTGGCTTCGTCCATGCTCATTTGGTTTTACTTTCGCCTTCACTTTTTTCCCTTTGGGTCATTTTTCCTTTGAAATTTTGATGCCTCTTGAAAACCTTGAAAATTTTCCTAAGTGTCCTTTTGCGAAAGTTTTCTTGTAGGTTGCCATATGTAGGAAACCATCAAGCAGATGTTGGAGTCTTTCTAGCCATTTTGGGAATTTCAATGTAGAAATCCATTTGTGGGAGGCCCTATGTGGAAATCCATTGATACAGCGCTAGGATCACCGACACCTGCATCCCTCATTCCCACATTTCCTCGGCACCCACACTCTTCGTCTCTACATTGGTTTGTTTTCTGCCTTGCAAGTTTCTATAAAATAGGGTTTTTGTGTATTTTAATAAATATACTCGAAATAAATGCATTGGTACCTATAAATAAGGGGTCATTGAAGTCATTTTTACCCTTCATACATTGAGAATTTGCTCTAGTTTTTTGTTGTCATTGTAGATCCTAGCAATTTTGAGGTCTAATTTTCAAGTTGTTTCTTTTCATTCTCTAAATGATCAATCATATTACAAGTTTCATTTATAGATGGGAAGTTTCATTTTTTTTTTAATTTTGAAAAACTTAAAATGAAATCCTTGTGCGAGTGTTTCGAGGTGGAACTCCATATGTGTTGTGCCAAATTTTGGCTCGAGAACCTCTTCCTTCCGCAATGGTTGAACCCACATATATGGGAAATATACACACAAAGCACCATCATGATTACGCCAAAATTTTAGCATGATCACTAATGGCCTCTAACTCTTTTGTTTTCACATGAATCCAATCAAACCCTTAGTATATGTAAACTTCAATCCTTACATTTTTGCACATGATGAAAATCATTGAACCAAGAAAAAATGACCAAGTCCTAAGTGCTATGTGGGAAGTTCCATGTAGGAAGTCTGACATGGAAATCCATTCAAATTAGGCCATTTTATGGCATAGACCCACTTGTCTTTTGCATCCTTGGCTTTCACATGTGGAATTTTTGCATTTTTCGAAAGGGGTTAGAAAATGAACCTTGCTTGCATGATTCAAGGACCTTTTAGTTTCCCATGTATTTTAAATGAAGTTAATCTTGAAAATTACTAAGTTTTCTTAGTTGTAGAAATGCTGTGTGTGAGAGGTCACCTACGGAAAGCTATGTATCCCACACTATTTTTTGGATTATTCTTCAGTGGATTTTGATAGGGTGACTTACACACAGGCTTTTCCTATGTAGTAAAATATGAAAAATTTATTGAATTGAAACATTTAAAACCTTTTGCATGATTTTCTTGCCACATGCCAAATTATATTAACTTGAAAACTGCTTAGTATTTTCTCATTGCATAAATTTCATCATGGGTTGTTGTGTGCAAATTGCCAGTCCACTAGTTTTGTTACCTCTATAACCCACATCCTTCATCCCCATAACCCTATGGCACCCATAACTCCCCAGCCTGTAAAGCTTTAAAACCTGCAAAATGCTAGGAATTTGTCTAGGAAGTGAATTTTAACATCTCTTTTCTAATATTTAATGTATTTATGGTGATTTTGGGCCTTAATGATGTACTATTTGATTGTAATGACATATTATATTATCACTTTATCAAATTCAACTCATTACATGTTATTCTTGCAAGTTTTATGGAAAAGGTCGAGAAAGTAGGAAAGAGCAAGAGAACAACAAAAATTGACAAAGAGAAAGAAAATATGAAATATGAGTTTCACTATGTGGAGGTCACCTCCAAAATTGCTTTAGCCTGGGATAATCATTTTGATATGGACTTAGGTAATATCAATATTGAAAAATTTAGAGAAAGTCTTGATCAAACCAAAGAATGATATGGCACAAAGGATTAGAAAAAGAGGTATTGCACATGCAGTGGCGTTCTTGCCATCTTTGGTTAGTCTCGAGCTCATCCATGGTTGTAGTGATTACTATGATAAGGATTCCCAAAGGTTTGTTACTTATGAGGGATAAGTGGTGGTTGACCTATTGCCTCCATCTATTGCTCAAACTTTTGGGATCCCTTCTTTTAAGGAAATGGAAGTGACTAATAAGGAGTATGCACTCAATATGTGGAGGGAAAATCCTTTGAGCTACACTCAAGTAATAAACAAGAAATGGATGCAAACTCCCGGTCCAAGTGTAGGAAATCTTCCTAAGAAGATTTATGAAAGTGACTTCATGGAGGAGGTAAATGATCTGTTCACACTTTTCAAAAAAATTGTGGGACTTCCTATATCAAACACATTTGAAGAATGGATGTGGTAATTTATTGAAGAAATATTAAGGGGCAATACCAAATTTGATTGGGCTAAGATGATAAGTGATAACATCAATGAAAATTTTTCTCCAGTGAACAAGACCTCAGAGTTCTATATGACCTCCTATGTTGTGTACGTATTGGCAATGAACTTCCCATATCAAGGTCTAATTTGTGTAAGGGAAATTTAGGGACAAGGCCAGATCAGAATATTGTCTATGAATGCTACCCACAACTATAGTACAAAAATTTCAAGAAAAAATACAAGCAAATAAAATATGCCTTCATTATGTACATTCTTAAATCATTGTTAGGAGAATTCAGAAAATAAAATTTCATACTCCACCAAAGCTATAGTGAAGAACTTCAGCTACTAGTTCATCCAATTCCCCAAGTTTACATATTTTAGAATTGAGGGCTTGTCAGGGACACCATATATGCTACCAAGATATTTGATAGATAAGATGGTAATCCTAGAGCTAACATGACAACTATGAACCTCACATCAACTGTTATAGTCCAAACATAGAGTTGGGGTACCTTACCCTATGACACTTGGAAGAGGGATGTATTCGATTCTAGCTTCCATTTCAAAAAATAATTCTGATAAGGAAATTTAGGAGTATGGGCTCTTATTTCATACTATGAGAAGAAATGTTGATCCTATGGTAAAGTTGAAGAAACAAGTCGGGAGGCAACATGCACATAAGCCTCACTTGGAAGACTTATGGGTGAACTGTGAGAATAATTTAGAGGTCAAGAAAAGACTATACATGAGAATTTCTTTACAGCTCATTAGGATTCTCAACATCTACACAGTGCTAGATCAGGTCAAGGATGATTCAAGAATAGTTTGGATGAAGCTACTTTCAGCAAGCTAGCCAAAGCCCCACTACCACTAATTGGATGGACAGAAGAAGAATAAAGTGATATTCATGTAGTCACTTGTTCGATGTTACAAAGAACAAAGCAGTGGTTGGATGATTAGGTTTCTCAATTAGAGCAACAAGGAGTTGAGCTTACATTTAAAGAATGGGAATAGGAAAAGGCTCTTGAGAGCAATGAAGGAGGTAAAATAGAAGATGAGGCTGAAATTGGGTCATCTAGCAAAGAGGAAACTTCTCCTTTAAAAAGAAAGGACACATCCAAGAGGCATCCCACTGAAAAGCCTTGTCTTTATGAGAGAAATGTTGTGGAGGGATGAAGGCCCTTGAAGAAAGCTAAGAAGGAAGGTACCTTCATTATGGAGACAATCAAAGAAGATCCTTCTCCTGAGGAGAACATTCAAACTCAATCACCAACCCATCCAAATTCACCATCGCCATCCACTGCACCTTTTCCATCAACTTTTGCTCCACTTCCACCTCTCATATATTCTCCACCTTCTATGGAAATCTCTAGCCACCTTCCATCCACCACCCCAACCACCTCGGTGATTGTGGTTGAGTCTTTGTCATCTGCTTCATCTTCTCCCTCTTCCTCACTTCAACCACCTCAACCCACCTTTTCCATAGTACCACCTACTATTTCCCCACTTCAACCTTTGACAACTGCTTTACCATAGTCCTTGATACCATACTTGTAGAATATTCCCCAAGGATTGTCTAAAACTTCTCTCTCCCTTGGGGTGAATCTCCTCATGTCTCAACTCACGACTACCTTTCCAACTACTCCTCCCCTAGAGCCACCAAAGATGGAGAACATGGAAATAATTTGGGAAGAAATGCAAAAGAAAGGGAAGGAACAACTCAAAGAAGTACTTGGTGTGGGTGAGGACTATACTAATATAAAGCAAGGTGAATATTTTGAAGAGTTGGAGGAGGGGCTTAGGATTGTATAACTTGATGAAGAGGCCTTTGATGATGAGGTAGAGCATACTCCAAAAGGAGAGATGAGCAAGACCTTCAAGGAGAAGCTACACGAAGAGGTCTTTGAGTGGGAAGAAGAGGATAAGGATCAAAGAAAAGAGGAGGAGGAATAATTTCATGAAGAGTTAAAAGAATATGATGTATGGCTATTTTCCATTGATATTCAAAAAGAGGTCCTAGAAAAGGTGTTTCCAAATTTGTAGCTTATGGATGAAAATATCATTGACTCACTATCAAAATGTGATGACATTTTGGAGCTTTTAACTGAAGAAGAGATGTTTGCAACAAAATTGGATGATGGAATGGTCAAGTAAGCATGGAGGAAAAGGATGGAGAAAGGAGATGTAGATAATTTTCAAGGAGAATTTTTAGATTTTGTTACATGTGCATTCATCAAGTCAGAATAGATGTGTATGAACATAAAATTGCACCCCTTGCAATTTTGCATACATTCTTGCTACCACTTTATTGTCTACTCCCTTAGCATCTTGAGTAGGCTCATTTTAGCCCCTGCATCAGCCTTTTTCCCTTCTTAGGATGCTCCAACACCCTTTTTTAGTAGCCACCCTTGTGTGTCAGCTTTCCATTAGACTTGGTGCTTTTCCTGTTCTCATTGTTTTGTAGTGTGATGTGTTCGAACATTGGCACGCCACACGGACATTTGGGTGCCGCGCTAGCATCTTGTGATGTTTCAAAGCTCAAATGACTATTTTCGTTCATGCTTGCCACTTTTCACCTCCTTTTGTCAGTGGTAACGGCCCGTGATGCCTTGTAACAATTGAAGAAGCTTCCTTTCCCTCCTTAAATGTAGTATTTTCACTCCATTTGTAACTTCCAAATTCTCCTAAGTTCTTCTAACAACTCTTCCTCCATTCTCTATCTCTATTCTTCTAATTCCAACTTCGTTCCAACTTTGGCTTCAGCCTTCTACACTTCAACTTTTGCTTACATAGCTTCATACAGTTTTTTGTAGCAGCTTCAAGCTCTCTCAAGCTCTCTTAGCAACACCCTTTGTAGCCATCTTGGATCTCATACCTATCTCCTTTTCCTTATGCTTGTGAGCATCTTGGGATTTCATATCCTCTTCCTATTGCATATTCATACTTCATGATATGGTTTCTCCTCCTTGAGTGGGGATTGCTTTTATCACACGCTTACTTGGTAGTGCAGGTTCTACTCCTGAGTGGGTTTTGCTTTCACCACATGCTGTCATCCATTTCAGTTCACCTCTCTCTCTCTTTCTATCTTCTTGGCTACCTGTGGAGTTGGGAACACCAAAATAGGGGTTTTACTAAGGAAAACCCCTATACAACCCCAACATTCTCTCAAGATATCATGCATGTAGGTTTTGAAGACATTCATGTGCTGGAAGTTTTGTCACTTGCATGGTTGTGAGCATCTTCTTCCCTTTATTTTCCTTGTATTGATTAAAGGTAAAGATAGGTCTTGACGGGGCCCAAAACCCTATAAAAAAGAGAGTAGCTAATAGAAAGAAGAAACCATTAACCAACAATCAACCTAGCGACAAAAAACACATAGCCAAAAAAAACCAAAAATACGAAAACCAAATGACAACACTACATATTATTCAGGATCTCCACAACTTCCATTTCATTCTCAACCATCTTGTGCACATTCTCTGCAATATTAGAGGCCTCAAGAAAGGCACTAGCCAAAGCTTTCATTCTATTCTTGGTTCTAACCCCTGGCCCACCAATGTTTACCTCTTCACTCAAAACAATACCTTTACCCATGACTTTCTCACCCTCACCAACCATAGTCGGTAGCTTACCAACAACCACAACATCATCCCAAGAGACCACCTCCTTTTTCTTTTTCATCAGAGGGGAAGTAACCCTAGTAGAGACTGAAATGTCCACAATAGTAGGAGCATCACCCTTTTTCATAACAACATTCCTAATATGATCAATTTTTTCCTCAAGAGAAAAAAATCTACTTTCCCAATTCTTCTTCAAATTAGTGGTTTGCTCAGCAATAGTGTAAGCAATAGTATTCAAGGAATCCATCACATGATCAATCTAGATTTGGATAGAAACATCCTCAACCTTGCTAGCAACACCTCTAATTCTAATATTAGTCCTATTGATCTCATGAAAAAACCATTTAAACAATTTAAACAAAACATTGGCAGAATCACGGGCCGAGCCCAACAAATCAATATCCTCTTTGTCAAAATTCTCAATACACTTTCCCAAAGCCACATCCTCATCAAAAGTACTAGGAGGAGATTTTTGATTAGAAACATCCATACCTTTACCAATAGGAATGAGAGTCTTCAACATCCGAATGGAGCAAGTAATTTCCTTTGCAACAACCTTCCTTTTCTACACCCTATCCATTTCCTCTTTACTAGTACCCACCTCAGCAACACCGACACCTCTTTCCTTACCTTACTTTGGTAGCTCAATCACATCACTTGGAGGAGGCTCACCATAAAAACTGCTAGCTAGGGTTAGAGGGAAACCCTTCTCTAGAAGAGGGCCTACACTTGACACTTTTCATTTCTAGCTTCCATCCTCCGCAATCTGCATAGTTCTGGACGCAGGGGGAGGAGAAGAAGCTTCCCCTTAAAGATCACATTTGTCCTTTCCCCTCCTAATAGGAATCTCCTCCACTTCATCACTGCATGTCATGTAGCCCACTTTGTCCCCCAACTTCTTTTTACCACTTTTACCCACAACAGGGGAAATGGGGCCCTCCTTAAGAGATGCATAAGAATCTAGAACATAATCAACATCAACATCCCTATCTGACTCTAAATCCTAATTTAAAATAAGCTTCCTCCTCTTAGACTTCCTACCACCCCTTTCATCCCCCGAATCCATCTCATAGCTTTCCAGGGGCTTAGTAGTATTATCCTACAGGGCAGCAGGGGTTTTATGCACCTCATGGGATTTGACATGCTCATAAATAAGAAGAATCAACCCCCCATGTAGAACAGGGTTCTTGGGGTTTTTCAAATGCTCCTTAATTCCCAAATCTAGCGACATAAGCGAATAATAAGGGAAGGATACCCATTTCTTATGCCTGAAATGGTTAAGCAGAAGAAAATGATAAGTATTAATCATAGTGTACCTTCCTCCCAGAGATACATACCTCATTATTTCCTCAGCTACATCATGCCAAAGTGCTTTCAAAGAGCTAAGTAGGTACCCACCGCTTTTAGCAGGCTTCAAGTCAGTCGCTTCATTCTTTTTGAAGAAAATGGCCATTGCAGTATGTGCTTCTTTCTTATACCTAAAAACCTTCATACCCTACACAACAAGGCTAGTAATTTGGGAAATAAGTGCTTCATCCACCACAATATCCCTCCCTCCCAGGTTCAGAAACTTCTCCTTCCATCCTTGAATAACTAAATTTGTGACTTGGAGATTATTACCATGTAATTTTTCCATGTATAGAGTAAGGCCACCCTTCTCAAGGACTTCCCAAACCTCTTTCTTCCTCTTCACAGTATCACAAGACTTCAACTCAGCCTGATTTCTATCCCCACCCATGGCAGAAAAATTGACACACAACGACCAAGCACTTAGCCAAAAGCACTTGCAACAGAATCTAGAGCCAACCAAACTAGCATAAATTAACCGAAGACTCTTGAAACAAAGGAAAAAAATGCCAAGAATCCATGTGAAGCCAACTTCCAGACAGAAATGTAATAAATAACATCGAGCCTTGTAAAAGCCATCACTTCTAATCAAATCTTCAACATCCTTAGTCATGAAGATCAAGCATGTGACCAAGGACAAACAACCTTTCATTTTAAAAAAGAATCCCAAAAGAATAGCATTCATTATTAACAATGGTCGAGGCCTCGAATGGAATTGGGTCATTTAACTCCCATTCCTTACTATCAAGAACACCATAGTTGGCAAAAAAATATTCCAACCTATTTCCTTCTCTCAAAACATGGGAAATACAAACATTATCAAAAGAATTAATAATATTAATAGAATCCCTAACCATAGCCTCAATGGTCCAAGAAGGAGGGGAAATATTATTCAAATTATTTATAACATTCAAGGAATCACCCTCCGCCCAAACCTTCCAATACCCTTTCCTTTGTGCCAACTTGAGACTATGATAAGTTGTAGCTGCCTTTCATTTCCTTGTCTTTATCATTTCTACTTTACTTTGTTTCATTTCTATCACTTTCTATTACTTTATCGCATTCTATAATTTCTCATTAATCAAAGTATAGGCAATCATTTAGGAAATTTCTGTGATAAACTCATTCTCTGGTCCATACGAGATGCCAATGCGCCTCTGGGATGCCAGTACGCTGCATTGCCATCTGTATTCTGCATTGTCATCCTTTGGCTGAGAGCTTGTTAGTCTATCCAAAAAATCTTTATGACCTGCTCTTTCTGATTTGGAAACTCTCACCGTTGTTCCTATGGTAGATTAGGGTAGTTCATCCCATGAGGCTCTCTGAATGAAGAGAACTTGTGAGTAGCGAATCCCCCTCTTCTAAAAGATGGTACAAAACAAACATCCATGTGTGGACTTGCACGCATAATTAATGGAGGAGTACGAAACAATTACCTTCAAAATAAGTAGAACTCGGTTGGCTCCTCAAGAGCAACTTTCAAATGCTTTAGTCAATTTTGTGAAATATGCTATAAAGGAGAAAGAAGCTGGAAATATTTTGATAGAAGACAAATTTCTATAATTTTCAGCTACAGGATGAAATTTGTTACATCAAAGTATATGTACCTAGCTTTTGGTGATTTTGTGGGATATTACTTGAATATAAAATAGGATATGAATATTTTGCATTCTCCTAGGTTCACATGTGAAGAAATTTTATATTGGAGAATATTGTAGATGCATTAAATATATTCAAAATCCTAAAGGGAATTGAATCTTGGTCATTGAATATGATTTAATCCTAGCCATTGATTTACATTGTAAAATCTATAAATAAAAGCTTCCTCTCATTTTCAAAGAAAGATGAATTGTTGTACAAGGAATTTTGAGGTAATACAAGTGAAGGCATTGAAGTTTTGGTGAATTCCATGTGTTCTTTGGATGTATGCATGATTCTATCTTTCAAT
The DNA here is from genome assembly GCA_007258455.2 of Sequoia sempervirens. Taxonomy (NCBI): domain Eukaryota; kingdom Viridiplantae; phylum Streptophyta; class Pinopsida; order Cupressales; family Cupressaceae; genus Sequoia; species Sequoia sempervirens. The sequence continues at coordinate 233,435,386 of VDFB02075321.1, read as the reverse complement.
TTTAATTTCAACATTGTTAGTTTATGTTTAGTTTCATTAATGGAAAATTTTCATGATATTTGATGAACTTCCTACTCATACCTTTCATAATTTATTGATTGTAAGTTACTTTCCAAGGTTATTCTGAGCTAATTTTATGTTTTCAATTTCGACTATATGTTTGTTCATTTATGTATATGAATGCTATAGCCTGAAAATCTAAAGATCACCTTTAGAGATTGTACCATTTCTATAGCATTATGAATTTAATTATGGTTAAGAAAAAATTGGATTTTTGGAGTTTGTCTATTTGAATCATTAGCCATTGTTATAACTGTCCTTAGTTTTCATATTTAGGATTTCTCTTGAACCCTCATCTTTTGATATTTCTTTATAAATCGGTGTTCATATAGGATTCTAGCATCACTCAAGCTATTATATTTGATTAAAAGTTGTTTTCAAATTATTTTTCTTAAAATATAGCAAGGGTTTTACCAGTTCTTAGACTTCTTAAAACTCTTGTTATAGTCCCATAAGCTCCTAGCCCTTTTTTTTACCATAAATGCCCTTTGTGATTACTCGCAAATCACATCAACTATTGAGCTATTTTTTGCATTGTGAAGACCTAACTTAATAAACCTTGGGGTTATTTTCTAAATATTTTATGAAGAAAGTCACCTTTCAATAGAGATATAGCATCCTTTGTATCTATGTTGTGTAGTGCTAAAACACTCATCAATAGTACCAACTAACCAAAGTCGAAGTTGTTTGGAGAGAATGCTTGCTTCTTTCTCTTTAGTGTTTGGGATGCCAACCAAGTGGGAAGGGGAGAAGAACTTCCTTCAAGACCCACTGTCATGGTTTGAGTAGATTTTTCTACACCTACAATGGTGGTAGTCACTAGTGGTGGAGTATTAGTTAGAAAAATTTCAAGAATTTCCACACTTGGCATGTTTTGTACAATTTCAGCTATAAACTTATCTAACTCAGATTGAGAGGTTACATCAAAATAAGGAGAAGATATACTTGGTATGATAGGTGAAGAGCCAATTTATTTTTCAAAGTTATTCCTAGGACTATAAAAAATAGACCCCGGGGTTGGGGATGAATGAATAGAATGAATCAAAATGTTAGGGGCAACAAAAACAATAATAGCATCTAAATAATAGTAGTAGAAGGTAGGGGTTGTTCAATTAAAACCCAATTGTTGCTAAAAAAAATTTGAAGTGTTATTGTAAATCAAAATTTACCTCATCAATAATGATGCATATTATTGAATAGTCAATAAGCATACATGTTTATAACTTGAATCTTATTGTTAGGGTCTTAGGCTCATGTTGCTCTTTTAGTAATCTTATTAATTTGGAAGTCATTACATTCCTTAGTCAAAAAATTAAGGTTAATTAAATTGGAGTTAAAATTAATCAATGAGTCTTGAAGTTGAGAAATTTTCTTAAGATATGAGTTTTGAGAATCAATTGATGTATATAGATGTACATAGTAATAGCTACAGTTGCTAATTAGTTAATAAATTATGGAATTTATTAGTACATCTCACAATTTTCTAACTTCTCTTACATCCTATCGAGTCACTTATTAATGAGAAATTCAATTTATTTATAAATGTTTAAAGTAATGTAATCTTATAGATGATCAATTTTCAAATTTAGAGGAATAAATACTATTAATATCAAGACTAGGAGGGTAGCGTAAATCTCTTTTTGGTCTTACATAGTCATGATGATAGGGTTGCTTTTATTCTAGGAAATCTTATCATATGGGTGTATTCTATTTAAGGTGTTAGATGCCTAAACTTAATATCACCTTCATAATTGGGAGATGGATTAGAATGTTCCTAAACTATTATAGGTCATACCTTTCCTCGTACTGTGTGTAGAATTCTCATGATGGTGTCATCAAATGAGCAAAAGTATTACCTTAGATAAGTCTTGGGTTGTATTGTCTGAAAATAAATATATTTTGAGATCATGATAACTATATAGTAATCAAGTTGATCACCTATAAAATCAATAGTAGAAATCCAATTTGGTTTAAATTTTCATTTCATAAAATATATAACTAGGGATGTACTTTTATTCTTGGGCTCCTTGTGATCAAGAATATCTTGGTTATCAACTAGTAAATATTAAGTTATTAGATGAATATGTTTGTTGAATTTTAAGTCATAATAGATAAATATTAAATCCAAAAAGCATATAAATGGTTCAATCAAAGTTAAATTATGGTTTAATGTTGTGATTATGAATTGTTTGTTTTGTTCCTTAAAATTTAGTTGTCATTTCTTATAAGTGTAATCCTTTAAATGTTTTTTTTACCAATTCTTAGCTTGAATAAAGATGATTTTGGAGTTATTATAAATCTTATTTGTATCCTTCCTAGTCTCATAATAAGTATGGAGATTTTAGAATGTAGCATAAACTTGATGTCTTCAAGGGTGCGAGATGTTTCCTCTTCATACCTAACTAGTGTTGCATTTTAAAAAAAAGTTTTATGTTGTGTTTATTAAGGGTATATAATATTCACCTTATCATTAGCGTGTTACTAAGTTCATGTGTGGTTAATAAATATTAGTGTTTATATGTGTTTATTCAAAATAATGGTGGTTGTGTATTGTTTAGTTGTGTAAAAATTTGGGGCATGACATTTAGGGTATTGTATATAGTGGATTAAGTTTATATTGACTAGGAATGCCATCTCCAAGGAAATTTTACTTCTTTCTTTCAAACATCATCACAAGATTTAGAATGTTAAGAAGGATTGTTGTTGGAAATGCAATGTTATTTATGGCATATAAGTTCATTGATTTATGTACAAAGCATGAAATTGTCTTAACATATTCTTCTCCTTATCATCCCAAGTAAATGGATAAGTTGAGTCTAGTAACAAAAATCGCATGAAGATCATGAAAATGAAACTTGAACTAAAAAAAAAAAATGTGGGATTTTGTAAGCTTACATTCACTATTTGGAATAAGATATTTTGTTCTCACCTTGATTATGTCACTTTTTTGTCTTAAGGGAAAAGGAAATTTTATATTATTTTGATCATAACTTTTGAACCATAACTAACAACAAAATATAAACTTAGTTGTGCTTAAAATTTGGAAAAATTATCCAACATGCACAAAAAAATCCTACACCAATAGTTATAACCCCACAATTTCAAAATTCAAAAGTTGGTCAACTCCTAAACATCCTTTCTAATTAGAGCTAACTAAAGACATGTTTACATAATTTGTTACCATGTACTTTTATTTCAAGGTTCAATTATTTTAATTTAAGGAGAAAAGCATTCCATGAACTTATCCTTGGGGATATGGCATTCCTCTAAAGCTATTTATAAATATATCCACTATTCATAGCAAAGGAAAGAGTAGAAAATTTGGTGAATTAGAAAATAAATGCACAAAACTAGCAAGATTATATTTTTGTGGAAGTGATATAGAGGTATGGAATTCACCAAGATAGGGGAAATGGTCTTGCACCAACTTGAAGGTAATAAAAACATAGAAATTGACCTAGGATAATTATAAATTTTTGAATCCTCATCAAAGTCATTCATCTTTAGCCATCAAGCTAAGTACCTTTTGGTCCTTTGCACTTAATTTCCACAATTAACATTTAATGTTTTAATTTCCTAATATTCGTGCCTATAATATTGTTGTCTAAATAAATCCATTTATTTATTACTTACATTGATTAATTAGTCTATATAACACTTTTAAGGAAAGTATATTTTCCTTTATAATACTTTGAAAAATAATTAAAGTGCAACCTAAAATTACAATTTAGATCAAAAAATTGAACATAAAATTTTCACAACATAATTATTATCCTTTTTTAATTTTTTAGTTCTAAAATTCTTAAGACAACCTCAAAACTTATATTTTAGATAATTTTTTGAAGTAAACATTTTCGCAATATATTTATGATCATTTTTCTTTTTTTAGTAATGTTTTAAGAAAATTAATCAAAAAATTAAAATTTTCATTATGTTTGTTAAAGTCAAGTACTTGCCAAACTAGTGGTTGAACCCATAGTGTGATGGTTAAGTGGTGGTGTTGTACCCTGTACCACCCAGGTTCAAGTCTCCAAACTTGAGCCTGTTGTTGTTGCCTCTTCCCTTGCTAGGTTGGTGTGCTCGCGGGCCTTGTGCCCTCACTAGGTTGGCGTGCTTACAAGAGGGGGATGCCATTCCATTGTGTGGTTTTGACAACAATGCATTCTTGTGTTCATGTTGGGGATGAGGTCCTTCATCATTGAACTCATTGGTTCATAGCTCCAGTCAAAAAACGTGCACTAATCCAAAAAATAAAAGTACTTGCCAAACTACCCAAAAAATTACAAACAATATGAAATTATTTAATCCTTCAATTTATCATTTACTTCTATTAAATAAAAATTGTCCCAAAATCAATTATAAAATATATATAAATAACTTAAAATAAATTTTCACATTCTCTATTAAATAATAAAAGGTGAATTACAAAGGAAAGTATGTATTTGCATCTAATAATCTCATCCCTAATAATAATTATCTTTAGTAAATAACCTTAATAATAATCTTCTTTAGGTTATGGTTGGGGTTATAATTTAAAAAGTGAAAATTAATATTTGAGATTTTGTAGTTCATATTTATCATCTATATTTAATGAATTATTTTATCATTATGATACATGATTGTGTAATTTAATATTGTCAATAATGAGAATTTGTCCAGTAATATATTGATATTAATATTATATTATATTGTATTGTATTAACACATGGTAGGACTCTTTGAGTTGTGCATATGGATTGGGAATGGGTCTTTGATGTTTATGGAAGTTGGATTTGATTAATTTAGAGTTGATGACCACATTGTTGATGATATATTTGGATAGCATGGGTTTACTGATGTTGTGGGATCCATAAATTTAATTATGCTTTTAGGCTTAAGGATCCTTGCAAAAATTAGAGAAATTTTTCAAAGGTAGTGTTGGTTGATTGGTTATTGGATTAGTGGGATTGTAAAGGTTTAAAGGATGAGGATTTGGATAAGTAGTGTAGGTTAGGTTTCAAATTTTGGTTTGAGGGTTTTGTCCCAATATCTTGATTATGATTATCATCTTGATATCTCTTTGCAATTAGATGATTTTATTTTATTATTGTCTAATAGTAGTTGTGTGGATACAATATTTTTTTAGTCTTTAATTATGATTCTTTGTTGTATATTGGGATTCATTATTATATCTCAGTGCACTTTGGATCCTACCAACTCTAGGCTATCTATTAGGGGTCTTGTCCCAATATCTTGATTATGATTATCATCTTGTTATCTATTTGCTATTAGATGTTTTTATTTTTCTATTGTCTAATAGTAATTTTGTGGATAAATTCTTTTGTTAATGAAAAATAATCTAGATCATAAAATATTGTGCTTAATAATTAAAAAAATAAATATAGAAAAAACATGCAAGAATTTAAATATTAATTAATACATACAAAAATATTATATTACCAAATACAAAAAAAATTAATTAACATAACAGTCTGCAATCATGCATATATATTTATTGCCCACTAAAATTTTCTTCATTTTAGTTGAAAAGATAAAAGCATAATATTAATATCCAATAGTACAAATATAAATGAATGTTTGGCATATCAAGCTTTAAAATACCTAGGTATTAGGGGGTAAGGTATAGGAGAGAAGTACCGGTATCAATATGCCATTTAAAAATAATAATAGTTATTAGGGGGTAAGGTACAGGTGAGGACTACTAGTATCAATATGCCCTTTTCTGAAAATAGTAAGACAGGTTTTCCAAACATATAGATAATGTTAAATATATAAATTTAATTTATACAGACACAAAATTTAATAATATAAAATATAGGAATTTAAATATTTTTTTTATTATTAACAATATTTTTTAATCGAAACTTTAAAACTAAAAAAAATAAATTATACATATTAAAGTTTTAATTTTAATATTAAAAAAAAAAAACTCTTAACATCTAAGTGTAAATACATCTTTAAACAACATTAATAATAAAGTTAAAATACCTTACCCATAAAAACAAGTGATCATAGCCATACACATAAAAATATATAAACCTATATTCTTATACTAGTAGTTGCGTGTAGTGACATGCAACGATGAGCCGATAGGTGGAGGGGAGTACAAATGGAAGGAATCCAATCTGAGAGAGAGTAGAGGGTGTGTGCATATTTGCACATAGCAAATGGAACTATATATTATAAGTGTTAGTTGGAACATTGATTTTGTCATGTTGTATCTTATTACTCCTATGTGTAGATATGTATGTATGCTATAACACATTCAAAAAAAATTGATACATACCAAGAGAGATAAAGTGACGACATTTAAGAATCCTTATTATATCATTAATAACCCTTTTATGATACCTTTACACTAAAATGGTAGGCTACAAATAAAGGTACTAATACATGTAGGTTATGTCAAAAGCATAATAGAATTATCTGAAAGCATATATTATTATTGATTTGCAATAGGACATATAATTGTCAAATAAGTATATTTGCATAAGTGATGAACAACCATAACAATAAAGAGATAATTGCATCCATGGAATTCTGTTGATGTTAATGGAAAAGTAGATTGGTACAATTTTTTTTCAGAACTACATTTTTTCATTTTGTTTGGGAATCCGACTTTACATGTGATCGGAATATATCTCGAAAGATTACAAAACTTACCAAAGTAATTGAGTAGTTTATGTTATTTTCAATAAGGAATTGTTTGGTGTTGGGTTGTAGATTGAGTTGCATAACATACACAACAAACATTATAGATAAGCACCATATGATATCCATATGCAACATGACTTTATGATTAGACATGACAAACTAGTAGGGAGAAGATTTAAGAAGAATTAGATGCATATATAGACATACACACTCACACATACAAATACATCACATACACATATCTACACAAACCTCTATCAAGATATTGTATGCACTGAGAACATTCAAAACAAGATCAGAATGACATAAATCAAATGACAAAATTTCCATTACATCTTGTATTTTAATCTTGTGCAACAAAATATTTTAATAAGCTGGATTGAAGCAAAATCACAAAACCATTGCATAGGCTGCAAAGAATAGTCATCATTAAACATTACATAGAAAATATTATAACAAAAATAAAGTTTTATGCAACTCCAAGAAAATGGAAGATAACCATAAGTGACATTATTTTATGAATGCAAAGGTAGGACAACATTTAATAGCCATGGATTCAATGGAGCCAACATTATAGCTAACAATGATTGTGGAGAGATAAGAGTATATGGCAATTGAAATAGACAAGAAGAAAATAACTATATTGATATTAAAAACAAGTCACAGATACCTATGAATATTGAACTTTGCATGCATATACGAATACAAATCCATTATACACACATATATCTACACGCATACGTATTAAAATATTGTATGCGCTTAGAAATTTGAATTACATGCATATATATCTATGTATATACATACGTAAATGTATACATGCATACAACCATGTCCACAAGTATATAAAAGAACAACTGTAAATACTGATACATGTTGACAATGCCTTATGGACATCATAAATTATGTAACATTTACTATTGCATTGAGAATCAAATATGAGACAATATAGCCAGAGCTGAAGTAATAAAATAGTTTATGTTATTTTCCTAACTTAAAAAATATTTTCAGCACATTATATGTGGCAAGAAATTTTTCTTATTATGCTTAATATGAAGTCTATTATTGCAATAATTCCTCTTGAGGATGAAACAAATAACAACTCTCCTAGCAGAGCAATAAACAGGGGGATGAGTTTATATGAATGTTGTCTACATCTTATTTCGCATACATACATATCTACAAATAGGAAAAGAACAATGAAACACAACAAAAGAAATACATACTTTAGTGTTTCTTGTATGGTTTGTTTCTATTGGAAATTGTTGCAAAGTAATAAAGCAATTCATTCTCTTCTCAATATGACATTTTTGGATGTCTTTTTGTGGCCTATGGTGACAGTCTGCACTGTTTTCCATAGGGAATTGGTGATTGTTGAGCTGTGGCTTTAGCAATACATGTGGAAAATGCATATAGGAACATACACATCCATAGATACATATAACCATTCAAAATAGTGAATAGAAATTGTGGAGATATAATAGTATGTGGAAATTGAGATAGACAAGAAGAAAATAACTATATTGATATTGAAAAATGGACATATATATATATACATAGATGCATATCCTGAAAGATACATGTAGAAAATGCATGTACACACAGACACACTCACACATACAAATGTATTACAGACACATTTGTCTACACACAACTGTATCAAGATGTTGTATGCACTGAGAACATTGAATTGCATGCATACATGTTTCTCTATATTGACAGTGAGTAGACAAAAATACAAATCACTTGCTTTGTGTTTTTTTTGCATGGGGGGATGGTTGGTAAAGCAATAGAAAAGTCTTCATGATGATACCATTGATTGGAGTGATGGAAAATGGATTTCCCTTGTGTATAGATATGTATGTATGTCATTGTAGATGCAAAGAACATTTATACATATTGATCCCTATGTTTATTTAGTTGGGACATTCTTGCACTGATAAGCTGTATTTTAATTGTTATATGGAACATTGATGCAACCATTGACCACAGTGATGAACAATGCAATGTGTAGGTTTGAATGTATGTCATAGTATATGCAAACAATATTGATACATACTATCACATTTTTGGAATGATAAGTTGTATTTTGAGTGTTATATGGAATATTGATGCCACCATTGTTTGCAATGGTGGATAATGTATTTCCCCTATGTACAGATATGCATGTATGTCATAGAAGATGTAAACACCATTGATACATACTAATCCCTATGTTTACTTTATGTGACATTCTTGGAATGATAAACTGTATTTTTAAGTGTTACATACAAGATTCATGCCTGGAAGAAATGGGAAAAGAATTATCACAACTGACACTTTTGTAGTGCTTTTTCAACCATCGCCCCATGGAAAGAACACAAAATAACATCCAACTACCTTCACATTAATTCCACAACGGTTAACCACACTTGAACCTTAACGAAAGATTATCCTCATCACAATTAAGTGCTATGTTTTCCGAGGTTTGAAATGGCAGGTGTTACTTACAAGTGGTTGTCTGTTTTGGAAGAACATAGACTACAAGATGATGGAAGGTAGTCTACATTGAACTTTGGTCAGAATTTTCATTAGCCTTCCCAGTGTTCAGGCCTTCTGATGGTTGGGGAGAAGGTGGTGGTCAAGAAAAAGGTGGTGAGTGGTTTTTGTTTTTCAAATTAAAAGCATTTGGTGCATTGATAGAGAGGGAAAATGAAATGGAATCAACATTAATTGTTGCATGGTTTCCGTGTAGTGGTGATGGTTGTAAGTAACACCTGCCTTTTAAAGCCTTGGAAAACATAGCAAATGTCTGCGCACACTACAAATGAAACAAAACCGCAAAGGGTTTTTCGATAGGAACATCTTCTCGCTTGCTTCAAACACACCTCTTCCCACTATATTTCCTACAAAAAGTGGGAAAAAAATTATTGTAGGTGAGACTTTTCTTTTTCTCTTGCAACCATCACCCCATGTAAAAAACAAAAAATAACCTCGAACCACCTTCACAGAAGTTGGACAATGCATAATCGAACTTTCACCCTCACAGAAGCTTACCCTCCTCGCTCATAGCTATGATATAAAACATAGCAACAAAATGAGACCCAACAATTCCTTATCGAAAAATTTGCAGGCATTTGCTATGTTTCCTGAGGTTTTAAACATATGTGGCTACAGATGTAATTTGACACATGTTGTGGATTATGTTCCCCCCCTTTTTTTTGCAAAAATAACTTGAAAATCCTAAGCTTGAGACAATTACTTCACACAAGAACAGGTACCACATGTTTCAGTTGACAAAATCAATTTCAATAAATGCATGATGCGGGTCTCGAACAACAAAACAACAACTATCAATTGAAACATATGTACCCATTCTTTGTTAGACATACAAAAAAAAATCAACTACCTTATGAAATGAATAAACATAGGAAGGAGTACATATGAATTTTCTTTGCATCTTAGCTCACATACATACATATCTGCACATAGGGATGAATATTGGCTGCAACGTGGAAAAGATGGGAAAAAAAATATCTTTGTGGGTTTTCACATTTGGGTGACTGTTGGTACCAATATTGTTTCATTTATGGCTTTCATTTTGTAGTGATGGTTGCAATTCTCTATAATAGGCTATATTGTATCATTTATGGCCACCATTTTGTGTGAATGGTTGCAAAATAGTCAATATCATGTGTTTTGTGTTAGTTTTTTCATATGGCTTACTGTTGAAACCAATATTGTTTCATTTATGGTTTATGTTTTGTGGTGAAGTTTTTGAATTGGTTTGTTACTATGAGCTAAATTTTATAAGTAGACAACACACATATATAGCCGTATGTGGACCTGTCAATATAGAAATCACAATGGGAGCAAAGGAAATAAACATCACTTGGCACAAGTTGGCATGGCAATATTTCTCTTTTGCATTTGATTTCAAATATCTACATAGCTGCACATAGGGATGAATGTTTTCCATGGATAACTTCACAAATATACATATCTCCACATAGGGAGTAAAATGGAACAAGAAAAAAGAAGGCCTGCTCTCCACCCTACCATATTGGCTCATGGAGCCTGATATGCTCTCACCAAACCCCCAAGAAAGAATATACACTACCCACCACTATGATGAATGGTGATATCAATGTTTCTTATTAGGGCTAATATAAACCTTATTATTGTAAGAATTCCCTTTTGAGGAGGAAACAAATAACAACTATCTTTTGAAAATAATAAACATAGGGAGCAACATATGTTGTCTACATCTAATTTGAAATACATACATATCTACACATAGGAAAAGGAAAATGAAACACAACTGAACAAGCACATACTTTTTTGTGGCAATATATTTTGAAGCAAGAAATTCCTATATATGCATCGAACACATGCAATAGACAAAGATGCAGGTGGCAAATAAAATGCACACTAATATATATGTATGCAGAGGTAGATGTAAATATATATGCATTGTTGATTTTTTCCCAAAAGCTTTAAAACTAGGAAGGCTGATGAAAATTCCATCCAAAGTTCACACATATAGCGTATCGCCTAAAATTTTCTATATAGATGCAACCATTGTAAAGCAATAAATATTATTTCATTTATGGTTTCCATATAGACGCGATGGTTGCAAAGCAATAAAATAGACCAATAACAACATTGTTTCATATAGGCTTTCCATATAGTGCCAATGACCACAATAATATTTAGAGTTCTAAAGTTACCAAAGCAATTGAAAAATTTATGTTATTTCCCATAAGGCATTGTTGACTGTTGTTTTGTAGCTTTACTTGCTATGAAGATTGTGAGCCACCACAGTGATGAGTGTTTTTGTAAACAACATACATACATATGCACACCCAAAGTTGTAAATACATGTGAAAGAAATATAGATAAGTTTAAATGTGCATATATGTGTATGTTGGTTGGGAAAAGGAAACAAACATCACTTGGTACAACCTATCATGACAACATTGTTTCATGTATGAGTTCCATATATTGGTGTTGGTTGCAATAATACCTTGCATTTAAAAATTACCAAAGTAATTGAGCAGTTTATGTTATTTTCAATAAGGCATTATTCAATGTTGAGTTGTAGATTGAGTTGCACAACATACGTAACAAAAATTATAGCCAAGAACCATATGATAGCCATATGCAACATGAAATTATGATTAGACATGGAAAAGTAGTAGGAAGAACATTTAAGAAGCATTAGATGCATATACAAACATACACACTCACACATACAAATACATCACAGACACTTATATCTACACAGAACTCTATCAAGACATTGTATGCACTAAGAACATTCAAAACAAGATTAGAACAACATAAATCAAATGAAAAAATTTCTATTACATCATGTATTTTAATCTTGTGCAACGACAAATTTTAATAAGTTGGACTAAAGAAAAATCACAAAACCGTTGCACAGGCCATAGAGAATAGTCATCATTAAACATTACATAGAAAATATTATAACAAAAATAAAGCTTTATGCAACTCCAAGAAAATGGAAGATAACCATATGTGACATGGTTTTATGAATGCAAAGGCAGGACAAAATTTAATAGCCATGGATTCAATGGAGCCAACATTATAACTAACAATGATTGTGGAGAGATAAGAGTATATGAAAATTGAAATAGACAAGAAGAAAATAACTATATTGATATTAAAAAAAAGTCACAGATACCTATGAATATTGAACTCTACATGCATATACACATACAAATCCATATACACACATATCTACACACATATGTATTAAAATGTTGTATGAGCTCAGAAATTTGAATTACATACATATATATTTATGTATATGCATATGTAAATGTATACATGCATACAACCATGTCCACAAGTATATATAAGAACAGTTGTAAATACTAATACATGTGTTAAATAGGATGACATAACTATATAACCAAACAACATAAAATAAAATGAGGAACATACAGTTAAAGTGGAACAAAACTATAAGCAACATAAACAATACAAAAGAAAAGAAGTGTATCTTTTTTTGTTAAACATTATAAGTTAAAATTCATTGTCTTCATATATTGATATCCTCTAAATTTTTCCTAAGGAAAAGCTTGCTCACAAAATTTTCAATAAATTTAAAGAACAAGAAAATTAAAACGCCATGTATGCTTTTAACTAGAAAGCACGAAAGGTAAACCCAATATCAAAAAATTCCAACTACCAGGTGCTTGAGCAGTAACATAAAATATTAGCGCAAAGACTAATCAATCAATAGAGATAAAGAATATACTCAATACCATATAAGGAACAAAATTAGATGTAAGAAATGCAATTCTCATACCAAGATAAGATATGAAAAATGTATTCTTAAACACAAAGATTTAAGAAGCCAATAAGCTCAACCAGATTGTGCATAGACAAAATGGTAATTTCATTCATCAATAGTATCAAGCAAAATTTGCAAAATAATGTCTAGAGAGAGTTTGAAAAATAAATACATCCTTAAATAGGTGAATGATTTTCACCTCTTTATGTTCATAGCCAGTTAATCAAAAGACACATAAAATAAAACAAGAAAAGAAAGGTCACTATGACAGTGTCGCTTCACTTCCAGTTTCCTGGATAGCCAAAGGTCTCTTTCGCCACACTTGAAAGGTCTTCAAGATATGCATCAGGTCTTTGTGTTGCAAGATGGCTACATTTTTCATCCTTACCTTCCATGTCAAATGAGTATCTTTGGTCATTTCCACATGTTGTCCACAAATCTTCAAGTGATCAATAGCCTGAGATGTTACCAAGTGTAATTCACTTAACTTTTATAAACGTTCTGCATTAGGAGTGGGTATATCAAGAGATTCTTTAATTATTTTCTAGAAATTAGTGGTTAAACTTTTAATGTCCACATTATCTTTGATCCCATTTTTATCTTGTAGTAGACCAAGAGCTATCAGAGTGTTCAATGCTTCATTAGAAATAACATCACACTCATTTATGACCTTATTTTTTTGTAAACTCTGCTTAGCAAGTTGAAATTTCCATTCCACTCCTTTAGCTCATGACAGGAAGCAAGCATCTGAAGCGCTGGATATAATTTGATCTACGACCAACTTTTCCATATATGTTCCCATCAAGAGTTTCAATTCAACCTACTAATTAACCCATAATTTCTCCTCCTTTTCAATGGAAATCATATCATCTCCCAGGGTTGTTCCTAGGGTATTTGACTCTTGAAAATATTTTAAAGACTCATAAATAATAAGGATTCCCTTCTTGAGAAGGGAATCACTCCAATCCTCCATGGCTTGGCTTAAACTCTGACTATTTTTTATTTTTTACGAGAGCTTCTTTTCCAACTATAGTGAGAGATTCAATAGAAGCCTCTACTTTGGAAATGGGCTGAGGAACAACCTCAAAAATAGATTTTAAACAAGAAATTACATTTTGAACCTAAGCTTTCAATTCATCCTTGCCTTCTTTATCTTTCTTTGACCTTTCCACCATTCTGGCTACCGAAACCTTGAAAATTTGAACATCTCCATCTATGGTAGGAGGTCCAAGGTCAACCCTATTCACCTCAAGATCACCTGCTGCTGCTTGCGAAGCGTTCTTTTACATAGATGGGTGTGCAATCTCTAGCTGAAGTGTTCCTGATTCAATATCATCTATGAGCCTAGCAGTGGTTTTAAATTTCTTAGGCTTAGGGGTTGGAGTTCTTTGCAATAGTTGGATTACCATATCTTGCTTAGGTAGGCTTAATTGTATGGCCTTCCTCTTCTGGGATAATGAGTCTTCTAACCATGTCAATGTTATTGTAACCTTAGTTTCTTTAAAACCCGAGGATGTAAACAGGGTCCGAGAAACAAGAGTATCTTCTATAGTTACAGTTACTCATGGCTCCTGAGAAGGGTTTATCTCTCTAATAGATGAGTCATCCTGAGAGGGGGGAGAATCAACATTCAAATTCTCTAACCCTTCTTCCTCTTCTTCTCCTTCATTTCCTTTTTCTAAGATAGGTAGGTTAAAAATATCATCCCCACAAGTTTGTGAATACACATTTTTGTCTAGTGGGTCATCATCACCACTCCCTTGAGCACCCATTGCTAAAGATTGAGGGACATTACTGGTTGAATGTCTTCCAACAGAAGCTTGGGATGTACCTTTAGTAGCTCGTGAGTCCTTTGATTTGGTACAAGGGAAAGACTATTTAGTTTTCTTCTTGGTTACCCATTCTCTAGTTCTGGTTAGAACATCTACAATTATTGCCTCAATGGTTTCCTTTTCCTTGAAATTCTAGTCCATAGCAGGTATGGGCCTGCTTTCCATGAGTTTAGTATATACTAGATTAGTCATATCAGACCCATCTTGAATAACATCTCTCAAATCCCATTTCAAGTCAT
This sequence comes from Sequoia sempervirens, assembly GCA_007258455.2. NCBI lineage: Eukaryota > Viridiplantae > Streptophyta > Pinopsida > Cupressales > Cupressaceae > Sequoia > Sequoia sempervirens. Next base: position 233,420,300 of record VDFB02075321.1, on the reverse strand, counting down.
AGATAACAATTTGTTCTACTGTCAACCTCATCCAACTTCTTCTTCTTACCTCATATTCATCAAAAAAATCATCCCAATAGTCTTCAAGGTTAGGTTGATGATTGAAAGAAGGACCTAATTTCAGATTATCTTTCACATAGTCTTTCAGTTCAAAAGGAAAATGCTCATCAAATGAGGGCATATTGTATTTAGACAGTTCCACCTCAATATTCAAGGCATCAAACATAGATTGGTAACGTTGTATGCACCGAATCCAAATGGAAAACTTACGATAAGCCTCTTGTTGTCTTGACATATTCTATTTATGTTAGCCAATTGCCTATTGACCTCAATGACTACCCATTTATCTTTAGGGTACTTGGGCAGTTTAATGGGAAAGCTTGCATATCCACCTACTCTTATATAGGAAAACCTTTAAAATTGGATGAAATGAGAGCCATAGAAACTTACAAACTGTATAGCCTCTGGAGACAATCTTATTTCTGGGCGGCCCTACAATTCCCTAACCAATCTCATATTGAAAGTATCAACAATTCTCTTGAAATGGAAGAAACTCTTATGAAGTTGAAGCTTATCAAAGTAGTCTTAGATTGGTACTTTTTCTGGTAGTAGGTCACTCGACCTTAATCCTGGCTAGGGTTGAGTACTCACAAGGGAATATATTAAGTAAGATGGCATGAAAAAGAACCTGTTTAGAATGAAAAGTGACATCATTTCATGTATACAATTACTGATGATCTCAGCCCAGTCCAAAAACTGTTCTACACTAAGTATAATTTGGATAAAGAAGCACATCCTTTCTTCAAAGCTATGGATGTTCTCATTGCCTCTAACCCTATGTAGTAACACAATAATGTTGACAACTTCATTTATTAGGTGATTCATGTGCAGGTTGCGAGGCAATTGGGACTTACCCTTCTTGGGCTTCACTAACCAATTATTTGCTATCACATTCCTATAAATCCCCTTTTTGGCAGTGAATTCAATCTGAGAATTGGTCATGTCCATTGGTGAATACTCTTCCCTCTCCGGAGCTCTAAAACATGACACAAAAGTAGACCTCTGAATTTTCAAAAGCAACCTATTGTCTTCTATTCTAACTTCTCGTGTTTGTGAATTGTAATGCCTAATGCACTCCAACACTAATTGAGGGATCTGCACAACTATAGGAAATGCAACAACCTAAATTAATCCACTACCCCTTATCCTCTCAATGATAGGTCAAGGATTGGGTTGGGTAAATTTATTCCTTATTTCATCTAGGCTAACTGGCCCTGGTCGAGTGTCACCAATATCATGCCCCTCATAAGTTAAACCAGACACATATTCATATCCAGCATACTTAACCCTTGCCATGCTCAAATATGAATCTCAACAACATATAATTTTGAATGCAAACAATTCAAAAAGTAGACTGTAATGGATAAATTGTAATTTCCTTTGATGGTTGTTTCTGAAATTCACATTGCGCGCGTCCTCCAATTCTTCCCAAAAATTACCGCGACAAGAATGTTTTTTCCATTCTACTATTTTATTAACCACAACTACATAGAAAAACATGGGGGGTAGATGGGAATTAATTTCCAAAATTAGAATTATGACATGTGGTAGTTGTCGCTATCAATATTCCCCATATAATTGTTGTTTAAAAATTTGAAAGCAAACGTCTATAGGCAGTCATAAAAGAGGATTGCATAACTTTAAAAATATGCGCCTAAGTTTGAGTGTGACCAAAAAAGACCGTCTGGGCTCAAACAATCACATTAAGGATGAAGTTCGACTGAGTACACAAAACACCATCCAATGCAACACTTGAAAGAAATAAAAGGGGTCCTGAGAGGCAAGGTGAAGATTTCAAAAAACTACGTAAAACCTAGCCTGAGTTAGCATAAAGACACAAAACATCACTCATGTCTAAATGAAGGATAAAATAGGTTAGCAGAATATCTAATGAGGTGGGGAATAAAGTTATGGTAACACTGGCTCTGACTGGGGATGAAGACTGATAGGGATGAAGCAACAAACCCAGATTTAATGAAAATGGATTAGTGTCTTATCTATTGGGCATTAGAGTCAGCTATTGTGTGGTCTCACAACATGCCCCAAGACAAGAAAAGGCTTGGGGACCCAAGTGAAAATATGACTTCTATGTTAGGAGCTAACAAATTGGAAGATCACCGAAAGCGAAAAAAAGAAAAGATAAATCTTTGGTTTAAAAGAAAGTACTTCATATGGTAAGTGATTCGTACACCAGGTACCGAGTACCGGGTACCAGAAACACAGAAAAGGAAAAAGGTAATGTAAATTTCAAGCGGATGGCTCTAGTCTGGTAAATTTGAGTCTAGGGACCCAAGTGAAAATATGACTTCTATGTTAGGATCATCTCTAAGGTTTTGACTTCTAGATTCTTAATTGTTTTGCCTTCTTTGATTTCACCTCAACAGAATGGATTCATTCGTGGTAGACAAATCCTTGACTCTATTGTTACTGTGCATGAGAATATCCATTCCTTGATGGAATCTAAGACTGAAGGCTTTTTGTTAAAGCTTGATATTTCAAAAGCCTATGACAGAGTTGACTAGATTTTCTTAATTAAAATCTTAAAGGCTTTTGGATTTTGCAACAGGGTCCTTCAAATGGTGGAACAACTTGTGTCAACTACTTTTATCTCTGTTATGGTTAATGGATCCCCTACTAATTTCTTCCAAAGTACTAGAGGTCTAAGACATGGTGATCCTATTTCTCCTATTTTATTCACTATCATGGCTGAAAGTCTTGGCAGAAACCTGAAAAAGTTGATTGACAATAGATCCCTTCTTGGTCTCAACCCTTCCTCTAGCAACCTGGTTTGTTCTCATCAACAATTTGTTGATGATACTATGCTAATGGGTAAAGCCATAGTCTCAGAACGTAAAAATTTGAAATCTCTGCTCGATAAATATGGGAGAGCATTGGGACAGCTGATTAATAATAAAAAAAGTTCTTTGTTCTTCTTCAACACCCTGACTCACAGACAAACCAAAATTGCCAAAATCCTTGGGTGTAGGGTGGACTCCTTGCCCGCCCCCTATCTTGGCTTACCCTTAAGCCTCAAACCTCCTAAATCCTTTTGGATTTCATTGGTCGAGAGGTTTAGCAAGAAGCTTGTTGGTTGGAAAGGAGCTCTGTTAAGTCAAGCGGGTAAACTTCAACTCCTCAAAGCTTCTCTTCAGAATTTGCCGATCTATGCTTTGAGTCTCTTTAAGATTCCTACTAAGTTTGTAGATGCCATAGAAAAGATTCAAAAAATATTTCTTTGGTCGAGTGTTGAAGAAAAGAAAAGACTACCTTTAATTGGATGGGATCTAGCGTGTAGACCTAAAAGGACCAGAGGATTAGGTCTTAGAAGAATCAGAATGGCTAATAAGATCCTTCTAGCAAAACAAATATGGAGAATTTTCTCATCCTCAGGTGAATGGAAAAATATCCTAGCTAGAAAATATTTAGAGAACAATTGTTCTCTTATTATTTTGAAGGACTCCCATCTTCTTCCTAGAGGTTCAACCTGTTGGAATAATCTTATTAATGGAAAAAATATTGTGGACTCTCAAACTGGTTGGCAAGTTAGAAGCGGAAACCAAACTAGATTCTGGGAAGATAGATGGCTATTCAAGGAGCCCCTTATAAAAATTGATTCCTTTAGTGGGTGGGTTGAGAATTGCAAAACCCGGTTCGGTTCTTATGTGAAAGACTACAGAGTGAATGGAAAATGGGTGGACCTATGTCTTGTCAGTCAGGCCCTTGCTCCTATTTAGTCTTCTTTGTTGGCTATTAAACTTTGCTATAATCAGTTGGAAGATCGTCTTGTCTGGATTGATGATCCCTCAGGCAACTATTCTGTCTCATCTGCCTTTGCCAAGATTACTTCCTCCCAGGGCTTCCCTCACTTCTGGTTGAAGGTTTGCTCAAACATTTGGTCCCTAAAATCAACATTTTTTTCTAGATCCTTCTCCAAAATAAGGTGCTCATGATTGATAACCTTTGCAAACGAGGATTTCAAATACCTAACAGATGTTTTCTTTGTAAGATGAAGGCCGAGTCAGTGCGTCATATGTTCCTTCATTTTCCTTTTGCTGCCTCAATATGGGAAAAAATAATTAGTTTTTGGCATCTTTCTTGGGTTTTTCCCTCGTCTATTGAAGAATTCTTCCTTCAATGGAAAGCTATGACTCACAATTCTATTCTCAAGCTTTTATGGGATTTCTCTTTCCCTCATGTTGCTTGGGGTCTTTGGAAAGAACATAACAACAAAATTTACAGAGATAAAGAAGCTCCGGTGGATATTGTTTTTGATAAAATTATCAGATTTTTGAAATAAAATTTCAATGCTATCTCCTAGAAGGTTAGCAATTCTGAGAAAGCGGTTCACTCATCCTATGACCTTATAGTTTCCAAGGAATGGAACATAAGCCTTGATTTTCCTTGCGCCCCTAAAAAAGCCAAGAAGGATAGAGAGGGTGTTCGCTGGTCTTTTTCACCTAATGGATGGGTCAAAGCTAACTTTGATGGAGCGGCGAAAGGTAATCCAGGGGTAGTGGGCTGCGGTGGAGTCATAAGGGATTCCTTTGGCAATTTTCTAGGAGCAACAACCACTCCTCTTGGTTCCCAAACCAATCACTTGGCGGAGGCTGTTGGCACTTTTCACATTATAAATTTAGTTCAAAGTCTCAACTTTAAAAACCTCTGGCTTGAAGGTGATTCCAAAAATATTATTAATTGCCTTTGTGGCAAGTCACCCCCTCGTGGACTATAAAATCATGGATTGATGATGCCATCTCGATTCTTGCTAAGTTTGACAAAATTTAAAAAAATCACATGGACAAGAGGCGTGTCATCTCTTTAATGAGGAGAGGATGGAGAAGCAAATGCTGTGGTGGATTTTTTTGCTAATGAAGGGGTTAGGAGTAATAATTAGAGCACTTGGCTAAATTTTAGTGATCTAAGTGTTAATGTCCGCACTTTATTGAATTATGACAAATCACATGGACAAGAGGCATGTCATCTCTTTAATGAGGAGAGGATGGAGCTTTCACATCACAATCATTAGATTGTATAGGACCGAGATCGGTTGCTTAGTTTGCAAGGTGGATTGGCACACTTTGTGGGTTCTTAGATTTGGTGGGACTAGTTCTAGTAAAGATTTCATCTCTGTCTGCCCCACTGTGTTTTCCAAAATGGGTGGAGATAGGAAAAGAATTGAGCGAGATAGCTATGAGATGAACACAAAAAATGTTAAGGCTTAGAATAAAGTAAAAAGCAAGGGGTTACTTCCTTTCTTGGAGAAGCTCCATGGATCCAATCAGGAGGCTATGGATCTTTTTGAGAAAAAATGGAATAATGGGGATCTTACCCTTTTTGGAAGGAAAGTTGAGCTCAATGAAAACCTGATAGATGAAGTGATGGGAATGTCGACTAATGGGAAGAAGTTTTTCAGGGATAGGGTCTTTTTTGACGATGCCATCATCAGATTTCCAAAAAAAGAGAAAGAAAGATAGAATTTGATGAAAATTGCTAACAACTACTTTGAAGTCGACACCATAAAAGCCCTATGGAGAAAGGTTCTATGTGTTATCATGGAGTACATAACTGTGGATGGTCGCTTCACCAGGGTCTACGGTTATCACTTTTCCCTATTCAACTACTTCTGCTACAAGGTAAGGGTTTCCCTCCCCTACTATCTTCTCTATTCTTTGAGGAAAAGTTTGGATGACCATAAGAAAAACCCTAGAAGATTCCCTATTTTGCACACAGGCCAGATTAGATTAATTGTGGAGCATTACCAAAAAATTCCCATCCCTGCTAATCTTGAAGCCTCCCCTAATTATGAGGAAGACGATACTGAACCTAGCTGCTCGAAGTTCTTGTGCAATTCAAGTCTGGCTAGAATTGCCATTAGCCTACCTTTTATCCATTCTAGCAAGATTAACCCTAACCCACTTACTATTAAAGCTCGTGTTGTGCTTGAGCTGGGAAGCCCCTCCCTCAAAACTAGTTTTTTTGACAAGAATCCCCAAGTTAAAAACCTTGTCTCATACTCTGAAGATTCCCCTAACTCTGAGGCGTCTGGTGCTAACAATACTAAGCCCTTTGTTGACCTGTCATTGGATAGAATTACTAGAAATGGCTCCCCTATTACCCCTGACCCTGCCAATACTTGTCTCAACACTGATAGGGATCCCTCTGTGGATGTTTTGAATTTAGCTAGAAATAATGTTGATATCCATTTCAAACTGTAGAAATGGAATTTCAATGAAATTAATGAGCTAAAGATAAAAAAATGGGCCCCTCAAAGTAAATTGGAAGAGCTGGGTGCCAAGGTTGCGGCGATTGAAAAGAAAGAGGTGGAAGGAAGAGATTATAGTCTCAGCAAAGATACTCAGTACCAAGCTGGCAAGAACAAAAATGTTTTTAAAAATGGGTTTAATATTTGGAATTTTGTGATTGCAGGCGATGTCGATTGTGATGCAAAGATTGGGTGTGGATGATTAGGAAAATTTGAATCATGGATACAGTTACATTTTGGTCAGGTTAGATGTTCTCCAAAAATGATGAGAGAGTTGTGCATTCAATTGGAATACTCGGGATCCCAGTATTTCACATACTTAGTGGTAAATAGCACCCACTTCCAAGGAAGCTCATCCCAAGAACAAAGATTTTGATCCAGATCAAAAGGTGTAGGAGAAAGATAACAAACTCATCATTATGAATAAATGGAAATTTCCTATGTACAATCTTGATTCAAGTTATTTTCTTGGCGAGAATAACAAAGTAGAACCCAAAGAGCTTCAGCGAGTAATTGGAGTTGACTTCCATTGACTTCAATTGCAATTCTTCTATTGGTCACAATATTCCATGTGCCTTGATGAGATTGGTCCCTTAGATTCCCTCTCATGTAGATGTATTATCCTATCTAAGCTTTGTGTTCTATAAAAGGCCAGAGGATGCTTAATTTTATTTTAAGTTTGGAATTTGTGGATGTCGGAGGAGCAAAAAATTCTTTTAAGTTTTTTTATTTTTTCCTATTTTCTAAACCATTCCGGTGTAAAACTTTGTACACACATAAACATTAATTGATATCAGAGCTTTATGGATAACTACCTATCTAAGTATCTTTTGTAGCTAGTTTTGTAAGTTCGGCGGAACAAGACTATATGCTGCACCATTTAAGGGTGCATACAAAACCTATTCAGTGTCCATAAATGAAACCTCCTCTTTAAAAGCTTCTTTTCCATTGTTGGCCACAATAATACCCAAGTAAGTCTCGGTTAGTTTCTAGCCGAGTAGGACCGCCGAATAACGATATACCGGCCGCGGCACTTCGTAAGGTCGTACATGCTTCGTCGGTGTCAAGACATCTAAGGAGGGTACTATCAAAACCGTGGCGGTATAGGGTGTCACTAATGATGGCATACCTTGCGGATTTCCTAATGAAGGACTTTCTTTGGTTATTAGATAGGTTTGGTGGAAGGGTTTGAGTCTTTAGGTAGTCATAAATGTCCTGATACCAAGGAGAGTTGGGACCAACAAGTTCGCAAACCATTTTCGACTCTGGGATATCATATGCCGGTATCAATAGTTGTTCTACTAGGAACTCAAATTGTGACACATTTTTAGGGATGTCCAAGAGAGAACTAATAGTAGCCATTGCGTCCGCTGCCTTATTCTGTGCCCTAGGGATTTGTTCAAAGGACACTGATTGGAAGTATGTTAGGAAACTATCCACCATCCTCTTGTAAGGAAGCAACTTTTCATCCTTTGTTTCATAGTCGCCATTTACTTGGTTGATTATTAGCTGGGAGTCTCCGAATACAAGCAATGTCTGAATTTTCCATTTGATTGCCAACTTGAGACCTGTAACTAGTGCTTCGTATTCGGCAATGTTATTTGTAAAAGGGAAAGCGATTCGAAATGACTTAGGAATTGAATCCCCTTGTGGTGTGATGAACAAGATTCCAGCGCCTGAGCCATGACCAGTGTGTGACCCATCAAAATACAGCTTCCATGGTGTTGCAGGTTCCGTATGAAAAATGGACTCGTCAGGAAAATCAGTTACCAATGGATGAGAGACTTGGATTGGTGCATCTGCCAGTTGATCTGCTATTACTTTCCCTTTTATTGCCTTGCGTTCAACATACTGTATGTCGTACTCACTTAGGATCATGACCCATTTTGCCAATCGGTCTGTTAATGCTGCTCGACTTAATAGGTATTTCAATGGGTCAATCTTGGCAACCAGTTGTGTCTGATGATTGAGCATATAATGCCTTAGTTTTTGGGCTACAAAGACAACTGCGAGGCATGCACGTTCAATGTATGTGTAATTCAGCTCATAACCTATCAGTGTGCGGCTGATGTAGTAGATTGCTCTTTCTTTCCCTTCATGATCATTTTGGGCCAGTAATGCCCCCAGTGCTGAACTAGTGGTCGAGATGTATAGAATTAATGGCTTTCCATGAATAGGCGACATGAGGACTGGTGTTGATAGAAGGTAATCTTTGATTTGCTGGAAGGCCTGTTGACATTTATCTATCCATACAAAGGGGATACCTTTGCGCAACAGGTACTGGAATGGGTGGCACTTATCTGCCAATTGGGCTATGAAACGGCGAATAGATTGTACTCTGCCTTGCAGAGTTCGGAGTTCACTAATCCCTCTGGGTGGAGGTATGTTGATGATTGCCTTGACCTTTGTCGGATCAACTTCTATGCCTTGTCGGGAAACTATGTACCCCAACAGTTTTCCTGATGTGACCCCAAAAACACACTTCTTAGGGTTTAGTCGAACTTTGTACTCTTCCAATCTCTTGAAAATTTTGTCAAGTACCTTCAAATGATCCTTCCTAGTTGTTGATTTGGCCAATAGGTCATCTACATAGTCTTCCATTATATTGTGCATCATATCATGGAAGATCGTGGTCATAGCCCTTTGGTATGTGGCACCTGCATTTTTGAGACCGAAGGGCATGACGTTCCAACAATATGTACCCCATGGGCATGTGAATGTTATTGAGTTAACTTAGCAACATGGATTTTGAGTAACCGTGAAACCATCCATGAGGGATAGCATCTCATGTCCCGCTAGCTAGGTCGCACTACGCTAATGTTGGGCAAAGGAAAAGTCATCCTTTGGACATGCTTGTTTAGGTCCCGTAACTGCATTACACCAATTAGTCCATTTGCTTTCGCCACCAAGACTAGGTTAAAACCACCTCAAAGATAATCTATGTAATCTTATGAATCCGGCATCCAGTAATTTCTTTAACTCAGCCTTAACCAATAGAGCCACTTGAGGGTGCATTTTGCGCAACTTCTGCTTGACTGGCTTAGCATTGGGTACTAGTGGCAGATGATGTAGAACCAGTTTGGGGTCCAATCCTGGCATGTCAGCGTAGGACCATGCAAAGTTTATTTTCCGTTCTGCAAAGAATTTATGAAATTCCGGTTTCTCTTCATTTGTCAATGATGCCGCAAATAGGACCATCTTTGGGTCCTCGCAATGAATGTTATCCCTCTTATGGTGTGTCCTCAATAGCATGGTTGATTTCTCCTCAAGGTATCGGAGAAAGTCCGGGCCCCTCCATCTTTGCGCCTCTCGTAGAGGTTTTCACCGGGCAGACACCTCCTATTTTTTAATTATTTTATTCAAATTTTCGTCAACCTAGACACGATTTTTCTGAATTTTTACTTTTGCCACTTTAGAGGATCGAAATTGGGCATTATACCAATCAATGGAAAAGTCCTAAGCATGGTTAAACACCCAAGCCAGTTCACGTAATTTCTTGAATTTTGCGATTGCTTATCATTTTAGAAAATGACTACCACTGAGCCTCCTTATGGGTCCCAATCGACTAGTTCAGGGTTAATTAAAGAGATTCATTTCCAAGGGTAGTGAACTCACACCTTTCGGGATATGACAAGATGATCAAAAATATTCATACTTAGTTTAGATGAGGTTATCATTCCCCAACTCGACATTGGACTCTATCCAGTACATCCCCATAAGTGTCATAATAAGTTGTCATAGAGAACCATGAAGGTTTTAGAGCCCTGGTATCACATCCTCTACATTTCGGATAGATCTAGACAGAGGGGGGTTTTCTACCATCAACCTACAAATCCCTCTTGCTCTTACTAACTTAGTAGGCTTTAAGTAAAGGTCATACTCTTGTACTTTAGCTATCCAGCTGCCTCTCCTATTGCAGTCGAGATCCTGTTGGGTTAATATACTTTTGACAGTTGGGTCTAGTACGCAAACCACCAAGTGTGAGTGATGAATGTAGAACTAAAATTGTTTGACTGCTCTAACCACTGAAAATGCATTATTTTCCATAGGAGAGTAATTAATTCTTTGCTTCTTTAATGGTTTTCTTATGAAGGTAATAGGTGCTTGGAATTTATCCTCATTCTCCTATAAAAGTACAATTGACATGGTATGTTTTGAAGCATAGAAATAAATAATGAAACCTTTTTAAAGTCTAGACTAACCAAAATAGGGGCTCTGGAAATTGCTTCATTAATGTTTTCAAAAGCTTGCTTCCTAGCTTCATTCCATTTAAAGCATGGGTTTTCTTTCATCATGTCTAAAATATGCTTAGTAATCTCAGAACAAATTTTCTCAGGAAATTTACTTGGCCAAAGAAGGACTTCACACCTGTTTGGCTTGAAGGAAGATTCAATTGCAAGATGGATTTTACTCGGTTTGGATCTATTTTGATTCTTTCTTTGGACACAATGTGGCCCAAAATTTTTCCTTCCGTGACAAAAAAATAGACTTTTTAGGGTTCAGGGAAATGTCGTGTTCTACACACCTTTGTAAAACCCACTCTAGGTCTTGGAAATGATCGGCCCTTCTTTTTTAGAAGACTTTCAAGTCATCAAGATAGATGACTATAATTTTGTTCCAGAGGTCACCAAAATACAAATCCATCATGCATTGAAAAGTAGCCCTTGCATTAATCAGTCCAAATGGCATTCGATTATAAGCAAAAGTTCCCCAAGGTGTAGTAAGTGCAGTTTTATGTTGATCCTCTTTTGAGACACTAATATGATTATATCTTGAAAAAGCCATCTAACATGGACATCATCTCCGAGCCAACAACTATTTGCAAAATATGATCCATGTTAGGTAAAGGATAGTTTTCTTTCAATGATGCTTGATTGAGATTCATGAAATCAACACATATTCGAATCTCCCCATTTTTCTTGCACACTAGAACAATGTTCGCCACCTAGGTTGAATGATGTATAGGGTATATGATTCTTTCCTTTAACATCTTATCAATCTTCTTGAAGATGGCATCAGTTAACATGGGATTATAATTCCTTTGTTTTTGTTTGAAGGAAATTTCCCCTTCCTTGAGTGGTATATGATGCTAGAATTTTCCATTCATAAAATTATTCAAATCATCATAACACTAGGCAAAGACCTCTTTATACTTGGTTAGCAAGGCTATTATTTTTTCTCTTTCTTCTGGGGAGCAACATTTACCAATGTATACAATTTTGGGAGAAGTAAAATCTCTGATGTTCACTGCTTCAAATCCATCAAAATGTGCAAAACATTTACTCATGTTTTTCTTTATGGAATGGTCATGGCGATCAAATAAATCTTCAAGAGAAATTGATCCTTTGGGTAATTTATTTCCCTTTAATTGAATAACTTTATCTTGGGAATTAGTTACACTATTTGGACATAAATCCTTACATTGATGATCACTTCCTTCAAAGAATAATGGAGCAAAAGCTCCAGCATTTTCTAGGAAAGCCTGGATTTTCTTATCATTTTCAAAAACATGCCAACATTGACATTATTAGGGATGCTTGGTTGATAGAATAACTCAATTCTATAAGACTTATCTTTGAATTCTAGATGTGGAAGAAGGAGAGAAGTTGAAATTGCTAGAGTCAACCTTCATGTTAAGTTCCCTAGGAATGGCATCAATTGAAAAAGAATCAAAGTTATTGATAGCATCCCATACTTGATTCCTATAATGCTTTAGCCTTTCATTCTTAATGGTAAAGAAAGTTTGCACTTGTTTAACAATGAGTTCAACATCCCCCAAAACTTTGAGCATCTTAATTCCCATACTCTTAGATTCAATGAGACCCAATAAAAGAGCTTCATATTTGGTTGTATTATTAGTGTTATCAAATTCTAACTTATATGTAAATGGGAATTTCTCACCAGAAGGGGAAATTAGAACAACACCTGCTCCTAAACCAATGTGGGAAAAAATTCCATCAAATTCCATCATCCAAAGTTTAGATTTTGGGTGTGGGGCACATAAAGAATTTCCATTGTCTTCACCAGAGAAAAGCATATAGTTCCCAAACTCGTTCTCTTCATATAAAATTTGAGCTTTAGGGTCTTCAGACTTAAGCACTATTAGTAGCACAAAGATCATCATCCAAGGTGATGTATACATCTCCTCCTCGATCATCATTGGGTTCATATTCTAAATATTTTTTTGCAGAGTCACCATATTGATTGGATGATGTACTTTCCTTTGTAACCTCTTTAATGACTTCTTTAGTAGTGGTCAGTTGTATAAACCTATTCATCTTAGGACAATTTGCACCGTCATGATCAGCCGTGAGATGGAAGAAACAAATATTCCTCTTATTATTAGGAGGAGGTGCTTCAATTGCCAACCTTTGTTGAGTCAGTGGCAAGGGCAAAGTTTTATTCCCTGGTTGAAGATTAGCTTTCCTAGGTATATCTTGATAAAGTTGGTTACCTTTAGGAATCTTCATCTTGAGGAAAATTATATCATTAGCTAATCTTTGAATCATAGGATCTAAAGAAGTGTTGGGGAGTTCCTTACTATTGTGCCACTCCTTTTTCCATTTCCCAACAAAAATAAAATCATCCTCCAGTTCCACGACCAATGCTTGTAGCTTCAATATTATTTTGTGGCTACCTTTTCAGAAGAAGGCCAATATCTAGATGTTGTGCATTGATGAAGAAACATTTTTGTGTCTCTACAAAGGTCCTTTTATCAACTATGATCTGATTTATTATTCTATTGAACTTGGATACAAAATCTCTCATGGGTTCATTCACCTCCTTTTTCACATGAGTAACCTAAGCTAACAGTGTTAAACATCATTTGGACCTTTGAATCTAGCTTCAAACTTGCTAAGCATAGTATCCCAATTAGTAATACACCCATGCGGTAGTTGGTAAAACCATTGTGTCGCTGCATTCGTTAAAGATTCCACAAATAACCTAACAACAACATCTTCTTCTCATACTGTCAGAACATCACATGTAGCAAAGAAAGCATCGATGTCTTACTCAGGTGAAATTTCACCATCTCCACTAAACTTAGGAAAATTATTTTGAAACCCTTTAGGCAAGTCATACAAGTTATTTCCTAATTGTAGAGGACCAATAGCAACACCCCAAGGAATAGATTGCGGATTAGCCATGGTGAGGGGAAAGTTAATTGCAACTAGTAAGGAAGTCTTGTGTAGAAAAAGTATTTGAGTAATAGAGTGGTTTACGGGAATTCTAGTAGGTGAGGCCAATTGGCTTCTAGCCCTTCGCCTAGAGGGAATAATATAGGAAAAATTAACTCTCTGCAGAGCTTCAATAAAGGGGTTTGAGTTCCCTCTACTTCTCTCACCTCTAGTAAATCTGTGAAAATCCAGGGTTGATTAATTTGCTTATGATGTATGCCTGGATAAGGTGGCCAACCTAACAATCTGAAGTCCCTAGCGGAGTCGCAAAAAATTTGTTGGCTAAAAAATTTACACTTCTAAGAATTGATAAGTAGACACCCCATGAAGTGTAAGAAACCAACCAACAACTCTGAATATCTACCTTTAAACAAGATTGATATCCTTTGAATTTTTCCCAAGGTACAACTCCCTCAAAAAAATTTCAATGAATTTAAAGAACAAGAAAAGTAAAACACAATGTATGCTTTTAACCAGAAAGAAGGAAAGGTAAACCTGATATCAGAAAATTCCAACTACTAGGTGCTTGAGCAGTAACATAAAATATTAGTGCAAAGACTAATCAATTAGTAGAGATAAAGAATATACTCAATACCATATAAGGAATGAAATTAGATGTAAGAAATGAAATTCTCATACCAAGATAAGATATGAAAAATGTATTCTTAAACACAAAGATTTAAGAAGCCAATAAGCTCAACCAGATTGCACACAAAAAAAATGGTAATTTCATTCATCAATAGTATTGAGAAAAATTTGCAAAATAATGTCTAGAGAGAGTTTAAAAAAAAATACATCCTTAAATAGGAAAATGAATTTCACCTCTTTATGTTCATAGCCTATCAATCAAAAGACACAAATAAGAAAACAAGAAAAGACAGGTCACTATGACGATGTTGCTTCACTTCCAATCTCCTAGATAGCCAAAGGTCTCTTTCACCATGCTTGAAAGGTCTCCAAGATATGCATTAGGTATTTGTGTTGTGGGATGGCTACATTTGTCATCCTTACCTTCCATGTTAGATGAGTATCTTTGGCCGTTTCCACATGTTCACAAATGTTCAAGTGATCAATAGCTTGAGATGTTACCAAGTGTAATTCACTTAGCTTTTGTAAATTTTCCACATTAGGAGTGGGTATATCAAGAGCTTCTTTAAAATTTTCCTGCAAATTAGTGGTTAAACTTCTAATGTCCACATTATCTTTGATCCATTTTTATCTTGCAATAGACCAAGAGTTATCAGAGTGTTCAATGCTTCATCAGAAATAACATCACTCATTTATGACCTTCTTAAGTTTTTGTAAACTATGCTTAGCAACCTACAATTTCCATTCCACTCCTTTAGCCCATGACAAAAAGCGAGCATTTGAAGTGTTGGATATAATTTGATCTGCAACCAACTTTTCCATATTTGTTCCCATTGAGAGTTTCAATTCAACCTGATAATTAACCCATAATTTCTCCTCCTTTTCAATGGCAATCATGTCATCTCCCAGAGTTGTTCCTAGGGTATTTTACTCTTGAAAATGTTTTAAAGACCCATAAATAACAAGGCTTCCCTTCTTGAGAAGGAAATCACTTCAATCATCTATGGCTCGACTTAAACTTAGACTATTTTTATTTTTGTGAGAATATTTTCCAACTACAGTGAGAGATTCAACATAAGCCTCTGCTTGGGAAATGGGTTGAGGAACAACCTTAAAAATAGATTTCAAACAAGAAATTAAATTATAAACCTGAGTGTTCAACTCATCCTTGCTTTCTTTATCTTTCTTTGACCTTTCCACCATTCTAGCTTCTAAAACCTGGAAAATTTGAACATCTCCATCTCTGGTAGGACGTCCAAGGTCAACCCTATTCACCTCGAAATCACCTGCTACTTCTTACAAAGTTTCCTTCTGCATAGATGGGTGTACAATCTCTAGCTGAAGTGTTCCTGATTCAGTATCATCTATGAGCCTAGCAGTGGTTTTCAATTTCTTAGGCGTAGGATTTGGAGTTCTTTGCAGTAGCTAGATTACCATATCTTTCTTAGGGAGGCTCAATTGTATGGCCTTCCTCTTCTATGCTAATGAGTTTTCTAACCATGCTGGTGTTGTTGTAACCTTAGTTGCTTTAAAACTCAGGGATGTATTAAACAGGGTCTGAGAAACAAGAGTATCTTCTGCAGTTACAGTTACTCATGGCTCTTGAGAAGGGTTTATCTCTCAAATAGGTGAGTCATCCTAAAAGGGAGGAGAATCAACATTCAAAATCTCTAACCATTCTTCCTCTTCTTCTCCTTCATTTCCTTTTTCCAAGATAGGTAGGTTAAAAATATCATCCCCACAAGTTTGTGAGTACACATTTCTGTCTAGTGGGTCATCATCACCACTCCCTTGAGCACCTGTTGCTGAAGATTGAGTGACATTACTGGTTGAATCTCTACTAGCAGAAGCTTGGGATGTACCTTCAATAGCCTGTGAGTCCCTTGATTTGGTACAAGGGCGAGATTGTTCAGTTTTCTTCTTGGTTACCCATTCTATAGTTCTGGTTAGAACATCTACAGTTCTCACCTCAATGGTTTCCTTTTCCTTAAAATTCCAGTCCATAGCAGGTATGGGCCTACTTTCTATGAGTTTAGTATATACTGGATCAATCATATCAGACCCATCTTCAATAACATCTCCCAAATCTCATTTCAAGTCATAGATAATAACTTTTTCTACTGTCAACCTCATCCAACTTCTTCTTCTTACCTCATATTCATCAAAACAATCAGTCCAATAGTCTTGAAGGTTAGGCTGATAATTGAAAGGACCTAATTTTAGATTCTCTTTCACATATTCTTTCAAGTCAAAAGGAAAACACTCATCAAATTAGAGCATATTGTATTTAAACAGTTCTTCCTCAATATTCAAGGCATCAGACATAGATTGGCAGCTGTATGCACCGAATCCAAATGGAAAACCTATGGTAACCTCTTCCTATCTTGACATATTCTATTTACGTCAGCCAATTTCCTACTAACCTCAGTGACTACCCATTTATCTTCAGGGTACTTGGGAAATTTAATGGGAAAAACTGCATATCCACCTACTCTTATATAGGAAAACCTTTGAAATTGGATGGAATGAGAACCATAGAAACTTACAAACTATATAGCCTCCAGAGACAATCTTATTGTTGGGTGCCCCTAAAATTCTCTAATCAATCTCATAGTGAAAGTATCAACAATTCTCCTGAAATGAAAGAAACTCTTATGAAGTTGAAGCTTATCAAAGTAGTCATAGATTGTTACTTTATCTGGTAGTAGGTCACTCGACCTTAATCCTGGCCAAGGTCAAGTACTCACAAGGGTATACATTAAGTAAGATGACATGAAATAAAACCTGTTCAGAACAAAAAGTGACATCATTTCATGTATACAATTACTGATAATCTCAGCCCTGTCTAAAAATTGTCCTACACTAAGTATAATTTGGATAAAGAAGTATAATTTGGATAAAGAAGTACATCCATTCTTCAAAGTTGTGGATGTTCTCATTGCCTCTAACCCTATGCAGTAACACAACAATGTCGACAACTTCATTTATTAGATGATTCCTATGTAGGTTGCGAGGCAACTGGGACCTACCCTTCTTGGGCTTCACTAACCAATTCTTCGCTATCACATTCCTATAAATCCCCTTTTTGGCAATGAATTCAATCTGAGAATTGGTCATGTCCATTGGTGAATACTCTTCCCTCTCCAAAGTTCTCAAACATGACACGAAAGTAGACCTCTGAATTTTTAGAATCAACCTATTGTCTTCTGTTCTAAGTTCTTGTGTCTGTGAATTGTAATGCCTAATGCACCCCAACACTAATTCAAGAATCTGCACAACTATAGGAAATGCAATGGCCTTAATTAATCCACTACCCATTACCCTTTCAATGATAGGTGGAGGATTGGGTTGGTTAAATTTATCCCTTATATTTTTTAGGAAAACTGGCACTAGCCGAGTATTTCCAATCTTAGGTCCCTCATAAGTTAAACCAGACACATATTCATATCCCACATACTTAACCCTCACCATGCTCAAATATGAATCTCAACAACATATACTTTTGAATGCAAACAATTCAGAAAATAGAATATAATTGATAAATTGTAATTACCTCTGATGGCAATTTCTGCAATTCGCACTACATACCTCCTCCAATTCTTCCCAAAAATTACCATGACAAGAATGTTTTTTCCATTGTACTATTTTATTAACCACAACTACACAGAAGGACATGGGGGGAAGATGGGAATTAATTTCCCAAATTAGAATTATGATATGTGGTAGTTGTCATTGTCAACATTCCCCATATAACTGCCATTTAAAAATTTGAAAACAAACATCTATAGGCAGTCATAAAAGAGGTTCGCATAACTTTAAAAATATGTGCCTAAGTTTGAGTACAACTGAAGAAGACTTCCCGCACTTAAACAATCACATTAAGGATGAAGTTTGATCGAGTACACAAAACACCACCCAATGCAACACTTGAAAGAAACAAAAGGGGTCTCAAGTGGCAAGGTGAAGAGTTCAACAAACTACGTAAAACCCCACTGGAGTTAGCATGAAGACACAAAAAACCGCCCATGTCTAAGTAAAGGATAAAATAGGTTAGCGAAAGATTTAATGAGGTGGGGAATGAAGTTATGGTAACATGCTATAATGGTGCATATCCCTTTTTGTGGTTACCCTACCTTTTATTGTCCATTTGGTTTGGTAAACATTCAACCCTTTAACAAGGATGATATTTGCAAGAGCATTATGTTGTCTTAGGGATGTATTAATCCCAAATTTTGAGGCTCATTTGGATGGGGAGGGTGACTCACAACCAACTATTTTTTCTTGTCGATCTCTAAAAAAATATCTAGGTTTTCCAATTAGCTGGAAATTTTACATTTTGACATCTAAGGACATTATAACAATCCCCTTGGAACCAAATGAACATCAAATACTTAAAAAGGTGGTCCCCACAAACAAGAAAGCATAAAACAACAAGTAGAAGTAGTGCAAAACAATATCTAACCTTGATTCCCACAACTTCCTACACAGATAGTTTGTCAAGCAAAAGATGGAACCTATTTTCAATGCCCCTGTAAAGAAAAAGTCATTATATTTTGAGGGAAAAGTCTCTATTTGAATGTGGGTTCCATCAGAAAGGAAGACTTTGTAGTGATCAAGTGGGCTTTGATCACCTCCTATTTTTTGAAAAGACATTAGCTAGAGAACCAGAGATGGGACATCATCTCCAGCATCAATAGATCTTATCACATGTGTTGTCAAGGCTGGATGTGCATTTGTATCCTACAAGGCATTTTTACTCAGCGAAGCAAAAGCATGGTTGTGACACAAGTCTAGAAGCAAACAGCAATGTTGAGACATTTGAAAACTGTAACGTTTTTCCCCTAGCACATAGGTGACTCCCAAATGGCTAGCAAATCGAAAAGAAAAGAAAAGATAAAGAGTTTTAATATAAATTAGTTAGATTATATATCACAACTGTTAATTCAAATGAAACATATTCACAATTTGCTCGATGCACATGGCAAAGTGTTAATTTAATTTTTAGTAGCAAAAACAAAGCAAGGAACAAAATTACAAGATTGGTGCTTGAGGATTATTTGTCAGCCTAGGTAGAGCCAGAATCCACTAACATTGTTGGGGCTACTCTTTTAAAAGATGAGAGATGCAATGCCGACGACTAACTACAAGCTCCATGACTTCAAAACACAACATGATCTCTCAATTTTTCTGCACAGACATCAAGAATATGAAAGCAAAGGATTAATAAAAAAAGGGTTCAATGATTGATATAACACTTAATGTACAATTTATTATTGCAATTTTTTTGTTTCATATTTTAATCTTTCATTTATTTTTTATCGACATCAACAATACGAGGAAAAAGAAATAATTAGGAAAAAGGCTTTAATGTTCTATATAATAGTTAATATATAGTATATCATTCGAAGAATGCCTTGTCAAGGTTCAAACAAATAACAAATATTTTCACAAAATAATAAACATTAGGAAGAGTATGTATGTACATTGTTTACATCTACTTTGACATGCATACATATCTACACACAAGAAAATTTAATATTGTTTCATAGATGGCTTCCGTTTTGTGCCAATGGTTGCAATGCAATAAAATAGTCTGTGTTGTTTTCCACAACACATTGTTAATTGTTGTTCTCTAGCTTTGGCTATATCGTTTCATTTTTTATTCATAATAAAATAGTAAATGTTATAGAGTTTATGTTGTTATCCAAAAGGAATTCTTGACTATCATTGCCACTCATTTTATTTCCCCTATATGCAGAAATCTACATATGTGATATTAGATGCAAAAAACATTATTATAGAACACTTAAAATACACCTTATGATTCCAAGGATGTCCCAACAGAATAAAGATAGGGATCACTATGTACCAATGCTCTTTGCATCCACTATGATGTACATGCAGTCCTGCACATAGGGGAAATACATTGTCCATCAATACGATCAAATGTCTGCACAATTTTCGACAAGGCATTATTGGTATGTTGTTCTATGGCTTTACCGGCTATCACAAATATGACCAAGGAGAGCAAGCTTCTGTGAAGGTGCAAGTTTGATCATACATTGGCAAGCTACTGTCTAGCTTGGAGTAGGTTTTTTTTGTTGTTTGCTACATGGGGTGATAGTTGGAAAAGCAATACAAAAGTGTTAGTTGTGACAATTTATTGCCCATTTTTTGCAGACGTTGAAGAAAGAAAGGAGAAAAGAGAAAGCAAGTGGGAAGAGGTACACTTGAACCAAGCATGAAGAGGTGCAATTTGAAAAAACCCTTTGTATTTCTAGTTGTTTTTCTATATACTTGTGTACATGGTTGTATGCATGTATACATCTACATATACATATATAGAAACATGTATGCATGCAATTCAATGTTCTCAGTGCATATAACATCTTGATACAATTGTGTGTAGAAAAATGTGTCTATAATGCATTTGTATGTGTGAGTGTGTTTGTGTGTACATGTATTTTCTACATGTATCTTTTAGGATATGCATCTATGTATATATAGATATGTCCAATTTTCAATATCAATATAGTTATTTTCTTCTTGTTTGTCTCAATTGCCACATACTCTTATATCTCCAAAATTGCTATTCACTATTTTGAATGGCTATATTTATCTATGGCTATGTATGTTCCTATATGAAATTTCCACATGTATTGCTAAAGCCACAACTCAACAATCACCAATTCCCTATGGAAAATAGTGCAGACTGTCACCACAGGCCACACAAAGACATCCAACAATGTCGTATTGAGAAGAGCACGAATTGTTTTATTACTTTGAAACCATTTCTAGTAGACACAAACCATACATCAAACACTAAGTATGTCTTTATTTTTTTTGTGTTTCATTGTTCTTTTCTTGTATGAAGATATGTATGTATGCAAAATAAGATGTAGACAACATTCATATAAACTTGTCCCCCTATTTATTGCTTTGCTAGGAGAGTTTTTATTTGTTTCATCCTCAAGAGGAATTCTTGCAATAATAGGCTTCATATTAAGCATAATAAGAAACATTGCTTTCCACATACAATGTGTTGATAAGCTTTTTGAAGTTAGGAAAATAGCATAAACTATTTTATTACTTCAACTCTGGCTATATTTTTTCATATTTGATTCTCAATGCAATAGTAAATGTTATAGAATTTATGATGTTGTCCATAAGGCATTTTCAACTATTGGTCTATAGATCTGGTATATTGTTTCCTTTCCGATAAGATGTTGTTGAAAAATAGAATTTACTAGGTTGCTATTGAAACTAATATTGTTTTTATATTTAAGGCGTGAGTGTGTATGTCTGTATATGCATTTTCTACATGTATCTTTACATGTATATTTAAGGTTATGCGCATAACTTGTGAATATTTGAGCTATTTATGTGTCCTTCACCTTTTTTGTTTGCTAGCCATTTGAGAGTACTAGCCTATGCACTACGGAGAAATGGTTCCCGTTTCCAGATGTGTCAACATTTCCATGTGCTAAGCATACATATATGCATATGTATATGTAAATTATGTATCCATATGCAATGCACTATCCATGGAAAGTGTAATGAATGGAAAGTATGATGCATTTTTTAAAAGAGAATGTAACGCCGCCGCTGCTTATGCTTGTGCATCATTCCTTCCTTCATTACACTTTACATCTAAAAGAACTTCACTTTCTTGAATGCATATGCATATATACCTATACATACACATTTGCACATATTGCGGAAAAGATGACTATTGTATTGGTTTTGGAAAGCGGGAAGAGGTACATTTGAACCAAGTGGGTAGAGGTGTAGGTGGAGGAGGATATTGCGAAACACCTTTCTAGAGTATTTAAAAAAAAATTCATGTTATTTTGCATAGGCCATTGTTCATTGTTGTTCTCTAGCTTAGGGTATATTGTTTCATTTATGCTCTCTGTGTAGCCACGATGGTTGGAAGGAAATATTGGTTTTTTTTGGTGTTGGATTGCTATTGTGAATTGTTGTGTTTTATGGTTTTTTCCATTTGGGTCACTGTTGAAAGAAACATAGTTTCAATAATAGTTTATGTTATTTTCCATAGGCCATTGTTCATTTAGGTTCTCTAGCTTAGGGTATATTGTTTCATTTATTGACTTGGTGTAGTTGTGATGGTTGGAAGGCCATATTTTTTGTTTTTTTGCGTTGTATTGTTACTATGAATGGTTGTGTTTCTATGGGGTTTTTCATCTGGTTCACTATTGTAACCAATACAGTTTCATTTATGGATCACGCTTTGTGGCAAAGGTTTTCAATGGGTTTGTCACTGCTAGATTTTGATTGTTGTATGGTTTCCATGTAGTGGAAATGGTTGTAAGCAACACCTACCATTTAAATCCTTGAAAAACATAGTGAATGTCTACGTAGTTTTCAACAAGGAATTGTTGGTTGTGGTTGTATGGCTTTACCTTCTATCAAAGGTGTGAGTGAGAAGGGAAAGCTTCTGTGAATATGCAAGTGCAATTATCTATTGTGGAATTTCTATAAAGATGGTTGGAACCTATTTTGTGTCTTTTGCATGGTGCAATCATTCCAAAAGCAATGATTTTGTTTTGCAATTATCGATGCACATTACTGTTTTACAAGAACATATGTAGGTATTGCATGGCCTAGTTGCATTTGTAGGAATCTATTATGCAAATATATATAGACACAAAAAGTATATGTGGTAGTGTAATAATATATCATTTATGTTAATTTCCATAGGGCATTGTTGCTTTGTGTGCGGTGCCAATGGTTGCAAGGGAAACACTAATGAACAATGCCATGAGTAGATTTGAATGTATGTCATAGCAGTTGCAAACAACATTGATACATACTGAAACATTGTTAGAATAATAAGCCATATTTTGAGTGTTATATCAAACATTGATGCCACCATCTCTATAGAACTTCCTTAAATAACTTCTAAGAGCTTTTCAACACATTGTATGTGGAAAAATATTTCTTATTATGCTTACTATAAATCCAAGTATATGTGAATGTTGTCCACATCTAATTTTACATACATACATGTGTACACAAGAAAAGAAAAATGAAAGACTACATCAGATGGAAAAACCTATAGAGCACAAAAATTCACAGTAACAAACCCATCCAAAACCATCGCCACAAAAGGCGAAGCATAAATCAAACAATATTCATTTCAACAAACAATATAGTCTTTTGTAGAGTACAATCAACAATGTATATATATATATATACCAGTGTAGCTTTTGTTTTGCAGCTACATATATATGTATTGTATGCATTAAATACACCTTTTTAGTTATTATTTCTTTCAACCTCAAAAAAGGAGTTGTTAGAATGATAGAAAATATAGGAAGTGTAATAAGGAAGATTTATTTCACCATTTATCGGAGTGGTGGATGATGTATGTTCTTGCTCGTGGGTTTGGTGAGAGTCCATTAGGCTCCATGACCCAATATGATAGGGTCGAGAGCATGCCTCATTTTGTTGTGTTTGATTTTATATTTTCTTTCTAGAGATCTATGTGTTTCTGACATTAGATGCAAACAATATTCATTTGTTTGAAGACCACTTATGGATATATCTATGTAAAAACCTATGACGGTCCATGACCCAGTATGGTAGAGTGGAGAACAAGATTTATTTTGTTGTGTTTCATTTTATTTTCCCTATGTGCAGATATGTATCTATGTGAAATTAGATGTAGGCAACATTCATATGCACAATAGCCTCTATATTAACTGCAATAAAAAGCATCGATATCACCGCTAATTACGGTGGTGGGAAATGTATTTTTGGTGCCACTATAATCAATAGTGAATGTTTCATCTCACACTTAATATATAGCTTGTCATTCTAACAAATCCTTATTAAGGCGTAGACAAATAAGAACTATCCTTAAAGACACACAAAAATAGCTAAGAATGCCTTATCAAGAAGAACATGAATTGATTTATTACTTTGCAACCATCGCTACCACACATAAATCATAAATCAAATCATTTATTCAAGGTCATAGAAGAACAATCAACAATTCCCTATGGAAAATAGCATAAACTATTTTATTACTTCAACAAGTATTAAATGCAAGGTCTAGAAAAGCGGAATGCAATGTATCAACCAATAAGAGAAATAGGTATGTACCTTTGAGTCATTCTATTATGCAATAATTGAATTATGAACATACTATTATAAGTAAAATTACTAATATCTTGTCTTGATTGAACCTTAAGGTCTTTATTATGAAATTCCATGACTAAATCTTTGACTCTCAGCACCTTGTTATGCTAATTAAGTATCATATGAATAAGAATTATATATTAAATAAAACATTATTTAGAAAGGAAAACAAAACATTAATATTTATTGTTTTGAGAAGATAGTTTTTATTTGGGAATTTTTTTTTTTAATTTCTTTCATCATAAAAAAGGAATTCTTACAATAATAGGCTTTATATTAAGCATAATAAGAAACACTAGTTGCCACATATAATGTGTTCAAAACCTTTTTGAATATATTCAAGGAAGAAGTCAAATTCTTTTCCCAAGGCTGCCTTATCAAAAATGAAACAATATAACCAAAGCTAGAAAATAACACTTAACAATTCCTTATGGGAAACAACATAAACTGTATAACATTAACTATCTAGCTATGTTGCAACCATAAACACAAAATGGAAGCCACAAATGAATAAAATATAGTTTTTATTACAACCATCACCAGCACATGCAAACCATACAACAATTAATGTTGATGCCAAACAGTGTTTAAGAGAGCAAACATCCACACTACATTTTCCCTCAATTGACTGGTTGAGAAGGCTACAAATTCAAACCTTTTGTTGACTATAATAATTCCTTACTTTAGACCAGGCAATATATTATAGGAAAAAAAATATTTGAATTCGTAGCCTTCTCGATAAGTCAATTGAGGGAAAATTCAGTCTGGATGTTTTCTCTCCTCATAAATTTGAAGGGGAGGAGTTATGTAGTGAGGAAAAAATATTATATTTCACATCTATTTAGATATAACAGTCTACATTTAAATAGATATATACATGTGTACATATAGATATATATACTTGGTTATATGTGTGTGTTCTTGGTTGAACCTTAAGGTCTTTATTTTGAAATTCGATGACTAAATCTTTGACTCTTAGCACATTGTTATGCTAATTAACTATCATATGAACCATGAGTGGAATTCATTTTAATAAGAATTATATATTATACAAAACATTATTTAGAAAGGAAAATAAAACATTCATATTTATTGTTTTGAGAAGATAATTTTTTATTTGGGAAGAAAGTTGTTATTTGTTTCATCCTCAAAAATGAATTCTTACAATAATAGGCTTTATATTAAACATAATAAGAAACACTAGTTGCCACATACAATGTGCTCAAAACCTTTTTAAAGATATTCAAGGAAGAAGTCAAATACTTTTCCCAAGACTGTGTTATAAAAAATGAAACAATATAGCCAAAGCTAGACAAGAACACTTGACAATGCCTTATGGAAAACAACATAAACTAAATATGATCATTAACTATTTGGCTATGTTGCAACCATGAACACTAAATGGAAGCACAAATGAATAAACGATAGGTGTTATTACAACCATCGCCAACACATGCAAACCATACAACAAATAATGTTGATGCAAACCAATGTTTAATTTCATTGGCCTTCTCTATCCACATAGTGGGAAATCTACCAACCCATTCCCAACACGCGCTAAGTGCCTCCGCACCCTATTTTCATGGCCACCGTAAAGGCCTAAAAATCGTGAAGGATGATGGATAACTGAGGGGGGTTGACAAAAATTCTAACCAAAGTTCAAGAACATCTGCCAACTTTTTAACGGTCATCAAAAGACTCGAAGAACGGGGAAGGCTGATGGGAATTCCAACCAAAGTTCACACAAATAGCCTATCGGCTAACAAGCTAGAGAACAACAATCAACATAAATTGTATAACATTAACTATTTTATTGTGTTGCAACCATAACAACAAAATGAAAACCATAAATCAAACGATATTGGTTTAAAAAGTGACCTAGATGGTAAAACCGACAAAACAAAAAAAAATGCATTGTAACAAACCCATGCAAAACTAAAGTCTTTTCTCAAAAACACCTTAAGTATTGAAAACACAACAATCTATCATTTTCAACAGAACCTTATAAAAAGTGAAACAATGCAACCTAAGCTAGAGAACAATAATCAATAATACCCTATGTGAATCAACACAAATTGTATAACATTAACTATTTTATTCAGTTCCAACCAAACCCACAAAATGCAGCCCACATAAATCAAACAATATTTGTTTCAACAACGACCCAGATGCAGAAACCCACAAAATGCAAAAAATCACACTAAAATACCCATACAAAATAATAGCCACAAAACATGAACCATAAACAAAACAATATTTCTTTTAACAAACAATATAGTCTTCTCTGAACAACACCCTATTGAAAATGAGATGATATAGCCTTTTCAACAACAACTTATCAAAAATGAGACAATATAGCCTAAGCTAGACAACAACAATCAACAATGCCTTATGGAAATCAACATAAATTGTATAATGTTAACTATTTTAAATTTAGACAACAACAATCAGCAATGCCCTATTGAAATCAACATAAACTGTATAATGTTAACTATTTTATTGTGTTGCAACCATATCCACAAAAATGCAATTTGGGTTGAACATCGACCTAGATGCAAAAACTCACAAAACACAAAAATCATAGTTACAAAGCCATGCAAAAATAGTCATTTCTCAACACCACCTTATTGCAACTTGAAACAATATAGCCTTTTCAACAACACCTTATCAAAAATGAAACAATGTAGCCTAAGCCAGACAACACCAATCAACAATGCCTTATCAAAATCAACATAAACTGTATAATGTTAACTATATTAAAGCTAGACAACAACAATCAGCAATGCCTTATGGAAATCAACATAAATTGTATAAGGCTAACTATTTTATTGCGTTGTAACCATAGTGACAAAATGCAAGGCATAAATCAAACAATATTTGTTCTGTGCTAACTAATGTAAATATTTCATTTTCTCAGGAAACAAACATATGTATCTAGATTTAAATTTATCTATATTTGTTCTTATACCTATTGATAGGTCACTATTGGAAAAATAATTTTCTAGGTCTTTGTTGAAACCATCATTGCTTCATTTAAGGCTTTTGTTTTGTGGTGATGGTCGCAACACTATATAGTTTACATTGTTTTCTACAAGGCATTGTTGATTGTTGTTCTCTATCTTTGGCTATAACCTGAAGCTATAGAACAACAATCAACAATGCCTTTTTGTGAATAACATAAACTGTTTAGTTGCTTTGGTAACTTTAGAATGCTAAATATTATTGTGGTTGTATATGTGGACTATTTTATTTGCTTGTTATGTTTGTATATGTGGATTGTTTTATTTCTTTACAACTATCACCACTCCATAGCCACAAAACGCCAACCATAAATGAAACAATATTTCTTCTAACAAACAATATATCTTTTGTTGTAAACTTTGTGGTTTTGGGTCCCTGTAAAACCCATTTTTCCCTTTATCAAAAACAAAAAAATATATCTTTTCTCAACAATTCCTTATCAAAAATTGAAACAATATAGCCTTTTCAATAGCGGCTTATCGAAAATGAGACAATATAACCCAAGCTAGGCAACAACAATCAACAAAAACTACATAATGTTAACAATTTTATTCCATTGCGAACATAGCCAGAAAATGGAAGCCATTAAAAAGAAACCCACAAAAATTCATAGTAACAAACCCATACAAAAAATACTCTTTTCTCAATAGAACCTTATAGAAAATGGAAACAATATAGCCTCTCCAACAACACCTTATCGAAAATGAAACAATATAGCCTAAGCTAGAGAACAATAATCAACAATGCCTACTAGAACCAAACATAAATTGCATAACAATAACTATTTTATTTAGTTGCAACCATAACCACCAAAGGAAAGCCATAAATCAAAGAATATTGGTTTCAACAATGACCCAGATTGAGAAACCCACAAAACCATAGCCACAAAACACCAATCATAAATGAAACAATATTGCTTTTAACAAACAATATAGTCTTTTCTCAATAGTGCCTTATTGAAAATTGAAACAATATAGCCTTTTCAACAACACCTTATCGAAAATGAGATAATATAGCCCAAGCTAAACAACAACAATCGACAAAAATTGCATAATATTAACAATTTTATTTTGTTCCAAACATAGCCACAAAACAGAAGCCATAAAGAGAAACCCACCAAAATTCACAGTAACAAACCCATGCAAAAATATACTCTTTTCTCAATAGAACTTTATAAAAAATTGAAACAATATAGCCTTTTCAACAACACCTTATCGAAAATTCACAGTAACAAACCTATGCAAAAATATAATCATTTATCAACAAAACCTTATTGAAAATTGAAACAATATAGCCTTTTCAACAACACCTTATAAAAAATGAAACAATATAGCCTAAGCTAGAGAACAATAATCAACAATGCCTAATGGAATCAAATAGAAACTGTATAACATTAACCATTTTATTTTGTTGCAACCATAACCACAAAACGAAAGCCATAAATCAAAGAATATTGGTTTCAACAGTGACCTAGATGCAGAAACCCACAAAAGCATAGCCACAAAACCCATGCAAAACAATAGCCACAAAACGCTAACCATAAACGAAACAATATTACTTTTAACAAACAATATAATCTTTTGTCAACAACGCCTTATTGAAAATTGAAACAATATAGCCTTTTAAACAGTACCTCATCAAAAATGAGACAATATAGCCCAAGTTAGACAACAACAATTGACAAAAACTACATAACGTTAACAATTTCATTCCGTTCCAAGCATAGCCACAAAACGGAAGCCATAAAGAGAAACCCACAAAAATTCATAGTAATAAACCCATGCAAAAATATACTCTTTTCTAAACAGAACCTTATCAAAAATTGAAACAATATAGCCTTTTCAACAATACCTTATTGAAAATTCATAGTAACAAACCCATACAAAAATATACTTTTTTCTCAATAGAACCTTATCGAAAATTGAAACAATATAGCCCTTTCAACAACACCTTATTGAAAATGAAACAATATAGCATAAGCTAGAGAACAATAATCAACAATTCCTAATGGAATCAAATAGAAAATGTATAACATTAACTATTTTATTCCGTTGCAACCATAACCACAAAATGGAAGCCATAAATCAAACAATATTGGTTTCAACATGGACCCAGATGGAGAAACCCACAAAACCATAGCCACAAAACGCCAACCATAAACGAAACAATATTGCTTTTAACAAATAATATAGTCTTTTCTCAATAGTGCCTTATCGAAAATTGAAACAATATAGCCTTTTCAACAACACCTTATTGAAAATGAGACAATATAGCCCAAGCTAGATAACAACAATCAACAAAAATTGCATAACGCCAACAATTTTATTCTGTTACAAACATAGCCATAAAACGGAAGCCATAAAGAGAAACCCACAAAAAATTCACAGTAACAAACCCATGCAAAAGAATATTCTTTTCTCAACAGAACTTTATAAAAAATTGAAACAATATAGCCTTTTCAACAACAACTTTTCAAAAATGAAACAATATAGCCTAAGCCAGAGAACAATAATCAACAATGCCCAATGGAACCAAACATAAACTGTATAACATTAACTATTTTATTTCGTTGCAACCATAACCACAAAACAAAAGCCATAAATCAAACAGTATTGGTTTGAACACCAACCCAAATGGAGAAACCCACAAAACACAAAAATTCACAGCTACGAACCCATGCAAAACCATAGCCACAAAATACGAACCATAAACCGAACAATATTTGTTTTTACAAAAAATATAGTCTTTTCTCAATAGCACTTTATCAAAATTTGAAATAATCAACAGTACCTTATTGGGAATCAAACAATATAGCCTGCCACAAACCGTAAACCACAAATGAAACAATATCGCAAAGGATTTTTTTGATATGCACCTTTTCCTTCTTACTTCAAACACACCTATTCCTACTAGCTTTCTCTACATTGACTTGTTTCTCAAAGCCTACAAAAAACTGAATAACATTAACAATTTTATTCCATTACAAACATAGCCAGAAAATGGAAGCCATAAAGAGAAACCCACAAAATTTCATAGTAACAAATCCATGCAAAACCATAGACACAAAACGCAAACCATAAATGAAACAATATTCATTTTTACAAACTATATAGTGTTTTCTCAACAACAGCTTATCAAAATTTGAAACAATCAACAATACCTTATCAAAAATCAAATAATATAGCCTGCCACAAACCACAAACCACAAATGAAACAATATCGCAAAGATTTCTTTCAATATGCACCTCTTCCCACTTGCTTCAAACACACCTCTTCCCACTAGCTTTCCTACAAAAAATGGGCACCCTCACAGAATAGCCTCTACCTACCTTCACAGAAGTTGGACAACGCTTGATCGAAATTGCACCCTCACAGAAGCTTACCCTCCTTGCTCATGGCTCTGATAGCATCTATAGCAATACAACGAGACCCAACAATGCCTTATCAAAAAATTTGTAAAGATTCGCTATGTTTCCCGAGGTTTTAAATGACAGGTTTTATTACAACCATCGTTAGTACATGGAAAGCATACAACAATTAATGTTGATGTGAACTCGCATTTAATTTTGGTAGTCTTCTCTATCCACGCGGTGGGAAATCTACCAACCTATTCCCAACCGCCTCTGCCACCTTTTTCATGACCGCCAGAAGGCTTGAAAAATGGGAAGGTTGACTGATAACCAAGAGGTTGACGAAAATTCTGACCAAAGTTCAAAGACATACGCCACCTTTTTCATTACTGCCGGAAGACTAAAAAATTGGGGAGGCTAATGAAAATTCTGACCAAAGTTTACACAAATAGCCTATCAGCTAATTATTATACTGAATAAAGCAAAAGCATGATATCTACATGAATAAAAATGGAAACCTTCATCATAATTGCAAATTTGAATCTTGAAGCCTAACATAAGACCAGCAATAGGTAGATTAATCAATTTGCAAACCTTTAAGCTCTTCATCATTCATATATTCAGTTTTCCCTTATAAAAGAAGGATATAAGTGTAATTTTCAATACAACTCAAGCAAAGAGGGTCTTAACCCTAAATTACAATTTTGGTGACAATCAAACTACCATTTGATCTCATATCCAATCATTTTTTGTTTACTTAAAGTAATACCATTTCAACAAATAAATATTTGTGTATAAGACATACTATATATCGTTTTATTTCTATGTTTATTTGGGTTATAAAAAAGTATGTTGATCAACAGCAAATGTCACAGTTGAGGTGACATGCGTGCATAAGCCTGGACTATGAAATAAAATGACCAATAATAGTTCCCAATATACAATAGACGTTGAGTTATTGTAGAACTCACTCAGTATTGCTAATAGATACAGGTTCAGCTTGTGTTTGCAATGCTTCACTATAAACCGCTGAGACTTAACTAATAGCTAAATAGATGAATTTACAAACATTTAACCTCTTCTATAATTCATCCATTCAGTTTTTGTTAACAGAGTAAAGTTACAATGTTGTACAAATAAATAAAATGTATTTTCTTTTTCTTTTGTAAAATTTTAATTAAGTAATTTAATTCTTTTGTAAAATGTATACAGAATAATATTAAATTTTAGTTATATCATAACACTCACCTTTGTGTTATTGTCAGGGACATTTTTAATTACTTACACATCCTTCTCAGTTTAAACTTACACACCCTTCCACGGCTACCTGCAACTGTGACAGGTTGCCAATGATATCAGGGACCTTATTTAAGTTCTTACAATTTCTCAAGTCTAAGTGTTGCAGCCGTGACAGGTTCCCAATGATATCAGGAAGGTTATTTAAACTTTCACACTCTCCCAAATCTAAGAACTGCAGCTGTGACAGATTGCCAATGGTATGAGGGGGTTATTTAAGCTTCTACATACTCCCTAGCGCAAGGACGATAGCTGTGACAGGTTACCAATGGTATCTGGGAGGTTTGTGCACCCTCCCAATCCCAAATAACGCAGTTGTGATAGGTTACCAATAGTATTGGGGATATTTAGGCTTCCACACCCCATGAAGTCCAAGTGCTGCAGCTGTGACAGGTTGCCAATGGTATCGGGGAGGTTATTTAAGCTGGAACACATTTGCAAGTCTAGGTGTTGCAGCTGTGACAGATTGCCAATGGTGTCAGGGAGGCTATTTAAGCTTCCACACTGTTTGAAGGTCAAGTATTGTAGTTGTGATATGTTGCCAATGGTATTGGGGAGGTTACGCAAGCTCACACACTGGAACAAGCACAAGTGTTGCAGATGTGACAGGTTGCCAATGGTATCAGGAAGGTTTTTTAACTTTGTACGTGCCAAGTCCAAGTTCTGCAGGTGTAACAGGTTGCCAATGGTATCTGGGAGGTTATTTAAGCTGTAACACTCTCCCAAGGTCAAGTGCTGCAGCTGTGACAGGTTGCCAATGGTATCAGGGAGATTATTTAAGCTTCGACACCCTTGCAAGTTCAAGTGCTTCAGCTGTAGCAGTTTGCCAATGATGTCAGGGAGGTTATTTAATCTTTCACACCCTTGCAAGGCCAAGTGCTGCAGTTGTGACAGGTTGCCAATGGTATCAGTAACCTTACTGAAGCTTCCATACCCTTCCAGGTGCTGCAGCTGTGACAGGTTGCCAATGGTATCGGGGAGGTAATTCAAGCTATACCCTCCAAATTTCAAGTGTTGCAACTGTGACAAGTTGCCAATAGTATCTGGAAGCTTCTTTAAACCACACCCTCCCAAGTCCAAGTGCTGCAGCTGTGACAGGTCGCCAATGGTATCGGGGAGCTTATTTAAGCTTCGACACCACTGCAAGTCCAAGTGCTGCAGCTGTGACAGATTGCCAATGGTATCGGGGAGGTTATTTAAGTTTTCACACTCTGCCAACTCCAAGTGCTTTAGCTGTAACAGTTTGCCAATGGTGTGAGGGAGGTTATTTAAGCTTCCACACTTTCCCAAGTACAAGTACTGCAGCTGTGTTAGTTTGCCAATGGTGTCGGGGAGGTTATTTAAGCTTCCACACCCTCCCAAATACAAGTACTGCAGCTGTGACAGATTGTCAATGATATTAGGGAGGTTATTTAAGCTTGTACACCCTCCTAAGTTCAAGCGATGCAATCTTATAGTAGGAAGTGAAAATAGGGAGGAAATAGACATGCTGTCAACGCCATGGCAGGATTGTAGTTGCAGAGTCTTCAATTGCCAAATGGTACCCACAGATCTCGAGTGATGTTGCTTCTCTATCGCTCTATTAATCTCGATATCAAGCCGACAATCTTCCATCCTCAACCATATCAAATCTGGAGGAAGCATGGCTAGTGTGTCTTTTGTCATGCCTTCAATGGATAGATTCTGCAAATGAAGATAGCGAAGACGAGGTCTGTAAAGCACTTCAAGCCTTTGTGGATTTCCTCCATCGGTTCGAAGGCGAGAGCAATTGAGGTTGTTGGATATGATGCTTAAATGGGCAGTGTCCCATAGTCGGGTACCTCCCTTTACTTTTTCAGCAATAGTTCGCCCCATATCTCGCAAATGGTCATGCATGTCAAATATACCTTTTTCATCGATCTTTATCAACGACCTCACTGAGAGATTATATAGAGCAGTGTCAACCATCCTGTACAAGGATTTCCAGAAAATGATGGGACATACTTTTTCTTCTCCAATAAAAAAGCAAGCAATGTCAAGGAATATTTATTTTTCCTCGTCAGTAAGAGCTTTATAACTGATATAAAGCCTTTCATGAATTTCTGGGTGGAGGGTAATGTTGTGAAGTTCTTCCTTCCAGCAACCTGTGTCATTCTGTCCATACAAGAAGGATCCAATCACTTCCAGTGAAAGAGGATGCCCTTTACAAGCTTCCACTATGCTTTTGGAGAGATCTTCAAAACTCAAACTTGGGTCTGCTCTCAGAAAAGCGTGCCAACAAAACAACTGGAGGCCTTCATTTATCTCCAATCCACTCATCTCGTGGATGCATTCGGCTGAGACCTGAGCAACCTGGAGAACGTGCTTGTCTCTCGAAGTTATAATAACTTTGCTTCCAGAGTACAGCCAATCCCCAAACAAAGCATTCAGTTGTTTAACAGCATCCACATCATCCAAAACAAGCAGCACACGTTTTCTTCCCAAACGATCTCTGAACAAAGATTTGCCCTCGTCAACACTGCTCACTTTTTCACCATAATTGGTTAAATCCTTGAGAATTTGATTCTGCAATTTTATAAGGCCTCTGGGTTCTGCAGCTGTGGTGCGAACATTAGATATATAGGAAGCAGCATCAAAATCAGTATAAAGTTGATTGTACACTGCCTTGGCAACTGTGGTCTTGCCAATACCACCAATACCCCATATTCCAATTTTAACGACTTCATCCCCTGAATTGATATTTAATTTCTGGATGAGAGCATTCTTGACGCTGTCCATTCCCACCGGATGCTTGGCAACTTCTAAAGACACTCTGTCTAATGTTTTGATCAAGTCATTCACTACCCTCTTTATCAGCCGAGCTTCGTAGCTGCAATGGCCACAGTATGTCCATAAGATTTTAAAATTAAATAGCTTTTGTATAAATAGTAAAATTAAATAATTACATTTGAAAAATTGTTATATTAGAGATGGAGTTATAAATGCCACTAAATAATTAATTAAAAAAATTAAAATTAGATTATTATTTTACTAAAATTTTATTAATTGAAAAAATTAAGAAATAAAAAAATAGTTGTTTTTTTTTAAATCTAAATAAAAGTAAGATATTTTATATAAGATATTATAAAATGAAAATGTACTTACCAGTTAAAAAATTAAATAAGAAATATATTGTTTAAAAAAGTTTAAACAAGAGATATATCATGTTACAGTTTAATGAGTATACCCATATTTTCCATTTTGCATTTTACTTCTTGTTTATGTCTTATTTGTTGTGCCTTAGCATATCTTATTTCATACATTTTCTTCACTCACTTGGGTGCATATTCCTTCTAATTTATATCTTTTCTCTTATGCTTATTTGCTTCTCCCTCAATGCTTATTGTGTTCATGTATGTAGGCTTTCTTATTCATGTGTTTTCTCATGCCTACCACATCAATTTCTCATTGTCTCATTGCTTCACTCTTACATGTATCTTTATGCTTGTCCTTACCACACTCTTTTTCTGTTTATACTATCCATGATTATTCGCCTATACTCCTATCTTCCATACTTTATTATCATGCTTATGATACTTTCCTACACCCACATGTTTATACTATCTTACTTATGTGCCTTCTTGTGCCCTTATCGTATGCCTAGTTGACTCATTCAAGGTGCATCATTTAATATCTAGAAAACATTTAATATCATTCACTTTTAAGAGAAGTATTTGAGGAATAATTCAATTAGAATAGTAAGAAAAATAAAATTATGCATCACTTAATTTTACAACCTCTCTATGAATAAAAAATTGTGTTCTTAATAAGTTCAACAATTATAAAGTCAATCCTATCAAGAGATCAACTTAGGAGAACACAACCATTGTAATCTAGTGATTAACCCAAAGTATTTATATATACTTCTAGTCCTTAAATATTAGAGAGGAGCCAAATTTGAACAACTTGTAGGATAGATCCATGTCAATATTTGTGGATTTGATCCCAAAAAAATTATTGATCAATTTTAATTTAAAGAATAAGTATAGACAAAGAGGAACTAGATTATATCCTCGGGAAAGTGGAATTCAATGCCATATCTAAGTCATCTTCTTTATTTTTTCTTGAGTTAAGTGTCCTATCCCTTGCATGTACTTTCTTAGATTCACATTTATTATTTGTAAATTATCTATCCATATAGCTAGAAATTTAATTAATCTAGATAGATTTACATTGAGTTGTATGCATTTCATTTGATTAACCTAGATATTAAATTAATCTAGGTTGATTTACACTAAGTTGTATGTGTTTCATTCGATTAACTTAGGGTAAAACTAGGGAAATGTTCTTTTCCTTTATAATAAGATAATTGGAAAAAATAATTCTCTTATGGATGTTGCTATTACCAATTTATTGTTTTGCTTGGTAGTTGTTTAAGAAACTACCCTTGTCTTTTATGAATTTATTGCAACAACATTAAGATCATGAAAAGAAGTCATTCGTTATTCAAAGATGATGCCTTTTTTTATTCTTATGCATTTTAAATTTTAATGATTAAATTTTAAATTCTAAAACCATAGATGGGACAATGGGTTTGGTATAGTCAATATCAATTTATTGATAGTTTGCATGCTTCAAATATCATAGATATTTCTATTTCTATGTAAAAAAATTAGACGAATTCAATTCTTTTAAGTCTATTTTCTCATTGCTTCATTTTTTCTAGACATACTATTTTGACATCCGTAGACAAAGAACAAGAATAAATTTTTTAAATAGGAATTTTTTAGCTCCTACCATCTAGACAAATTGAATTATTTACTATTATTAAAGCTAGGGATAAGATTATATGACCAAAAAAATTAAAGTATTTATATCTATTTTTTAGATTTTTTCATTTAAATTTATTTAATAATGTTGAATTGGAAAGAGAAAAAATAAAATGGAGCATTGATTTGTTTATATGACGATGTGTTGTCATAAACCACTTGATTGAATGCACTGATCAAGAATTTACAAGGCTTAAAATAAAATACTATGCTCTTATAACACATTATCTTAAAATGCATATATTTCTAATCATTTGAAAATATAAACATTTCCCACTATTTCATTTCTCATGCTTCACCTATAATTTTTTGCAAAACTTTTATATTAGCAAAGTTTTAAAAAATAAACATTATTTCCATTATTTTACAACATGCCTTCAAACCAATCTTAGTCTCTATGATCAAAGAATTTACAAAAAAGTCTACCAATTCATTAATACCCACCAACACAAATTCAATCTTTATGTCAAACATCCTCAATGGTTTCCAATTAGCTCTGAATTAGACATTGTAGCTCAATGTGTCTTTACAAGCCCAAATCTCACCCTTCAAACATATTAATCACCATAAAAATAAGTTATCAAACTTGCCACTTCTTCAATGCTTTTGTGTCACCCAAATCAAATCTCTTCCTATTGCTCAATTTACTCTAAATTTTTCAAGTCTCAATCTTTATTATTGCAATGTGATAAGTATTTTATGTTGTTTTTCAAGCATGTGTATATATAGTAAAATGGGGTTAAAGGGTTAAAATTGCAAATAGATCTAATAACAAAGGCAAGAGTATCTGAATAATAATTGAAGACTCTGTTTAAGTATAATTTTTTCAAACACTTTTATATTAAAATGACATATCTACAAACCTACGTTGACCTTCTAATTGACTCTTCCAACACTTTTATATTAAAATGACACATCTACAAGCCTACGTTGACCTTCTAATTGACTCTTCTTTGTGAATGTTGTTTCTTTAATATCTAGAAGTGAGAAATAAGGTGCAATGGCTTGGATTCTCCCAACTTGTTAATATTGTGCAACTTGCACATTTTGAGTCTATTATCTTAACTGTTGTTATGACCAGATTGGTTTTGGAGTAAGCTTGGTCATGAGGACATTTAAACTAATGAAATTTATTATAACAGTTTTGAATCTTGGGGCTTACACTACAAATGAGAATGAAAATATTTTTTATATATACATGTTTGATTTAGAAGAAATAGATAGAAAATGAGGAAATAAATGTTGGAAGACAAAAGCTAAATCTTCAACTTTTTTTAAATATTATAAAAGTGCAAAGAAAAACAAAGTAGAAGCCCCAGCCCAAGTCCCTTCCCTAAAACCCTATGCTTAGATAGTGATATTTGAGTAGAGACACAGATGTGATCTATTATCCAGCTGCAGTCATGAATTAACAGATGAAAAATATGGAAAAGCAAGCAGAAAGTGAGATTCATTACTTACCCTTGAGTTATATCCATGGACCAGCCTGAGTGATCACAGATCTTTAGAAGGGCATGCTTCCACCCATCAGCCTCTTGTCCTGGGTGTCGAACTGAATGGGCATAAATATTTAGACATGGACAGATCTGTGTAAGGGCACGCTTCCACCACTCAATCTCTTCTCTTGGGTGTCGATCTGAGTGGTGATAATGTTTGAGAAATGATTGCTTATAGGGACTGCCGTCATTTTCAGGATATCTTACATGAGTTGGATTCATATGATAAAAGAGAGGAATGATCAAGGCAGAGGTGCTCAACATTGCAGCGACCTCCTTCAGACACCACGTTGAGTCTGCATAGCTTCTGGAAAATATAGGAATGAGTATGGCACTGCTCTTGATTGCTTCTTCCAAGCTCGGCCAAATCTCTTCTCCCTTTTCCAATTTTTCGTCATCTTTATAGACGTTGACTCCTGCTGCGGAGAGGGCTTCAAAAAGATGATCGACCAGAGTCTTTCTCACATCTTCTCCTCTGAAACTCAGAAACACATGATACCTTTTATTCCTTTGGAAGGCCAGCTTAGTTGAGGGAGGGCTGTATTCTTCCATCTTAGACCTGGATTTGAAGAGAAAGGTTTCCTAGCGACAGAAAGAAAGCAGAGGATTCAACCCAAAATCTCAGATCTTGAACGTCCCAACTATACTAATGAATATCTAATTATAGATTGCAAACTACCGCCAACATTGACTAAGTAATGCGAGCGTCCATACACTGGCACGGCAGGCGTGCTGGCTTTGATTCTTTCTGGGTCTCACTCGTATTATTTTTTCCAATCATGTATGCATGCGACAAAGAGAAATTTCCAAACTGTTCTCTTATTTTACTGCAATCGGGTAGATTGAAAGGTTCGATGAGCATGTTCATAGTTTTTAAAATGAATTATAAAATTTGTTAGTGTTAGGTGTTTGTTTTTTCTTATTTATAAATTAAAGAGAAATTTTCAAATGTTCTTTTATTTTATTGCAATTAGGTAGATTGAAAGGTTTGTTGAGCACGCTCATAGTTTTTAAAATAGATTATAAAATTTGTTAGTGTTTATTTATTTTTATTTATAAATTAAAGAGAAATTTTCAACTATTCTCTTATTTTATTGCAATTAAGTAGATTGAAAGGTTCGATAAGCATGATTATAGTTTTTAAAACAAATTATAAAATTTGTTATTGTTAGGTGCTTATTTTTTCTTATTTATAAATTATTTGGTCCACTAATCATGTTATATTAAAAGTTGTCTTGGCTCATTTAATATGATTGAATGTTTTTATATTATATATTAGTTAATTTTTTGTAATATTATATATTGAGATGTATCAATAAGATTTTTATGAATTTGTTTTCAAAATTTATAAAATATTTATCCTTTTGTTTCTATAAGATTACATATATATCGTTTTACATAATTGTATACTTTTAGCATGAGGATGCAAAGAATATTCATAATCTAATAATCTTCGGACCTAAGACATTGTTATGAAAGTTAGAACCTAATGATCTATGTTTCTAATGTAAATTATTATTTGAGTGATTGTTAAACTTTATGCATTATTAATTGTCAATACCTAAACTATTTTTAGTTGAAATTTATTGTTAGCCATAACAAGTGGCAAGAAAAAACTAGAATTATTTTTAGCTATTTTGTATCATATTTACAAGAACAAAGAGAGATAATGAGGTGTTTCACTCTCATTTTTGTATCTAACACTATAAATTTATGAAAATAAATAGAGGTAAATCAAGTGGCTTGGTTTTGTTTTTGTAGATAATAATAACTAAGTCACCTTTGAACAAAATTCATGCACCCAAGACATGCATGTTGATAACAATAGTCTACAAAGCCGCATTAAAATAATCTCAAATGGTTATCAACACAAGTTTTATTATATATATCAAAGAGATGATTTTAGAAACTAGTATGCTTAAAATCTTATCTTTTGTGTGATATAGTCTTCTAAAATTCAATTATATTTTACAATAAAATTGCATAAATATGACCATCTAATTTAGCCTCTCGATTTGTCTCATCTAGCTAGTTACATTCATATCCACATCTTTATTGTGTACTACATAGACACTAAATTTGATGGGAACCATTACCCTCTAAGAATTTACTTTTCTTTCAATTTATTTACAAAATTATTTTTTTATGTCTCATTTGCATTATTAGTTCTTTAACTTTGCCAAATTAATGAGAATATTTTTTTGACTAATATAACAAGTTGCATAAGTAGACCACATTCCAATTTCAGTGCTTTTGTAGTTAATGAAATTTTCATA
Source organism: Sequoia sempervirens (assembly GCA_007258455.2). Classification (NCBI taxonomy): domain Eukaryota; kingdom Viridiplantae; phylum Streptophyta; class Pinopsida; order Cupressales; family Cupressaceae; genus Sequoia; species Sequoia sempervirens. The sequence goes on along the minus strand of VDFB02075321.1, from coordinate 233,379,822 downwards.
ATTAATTATGATTTTATAGTGTACAAAAAAGGAAACATATTTGTTAAGTAAAGTTGCATTTATTTTATAAAAGTAAAATAGAAATGATATGTAAGAACATATAAATGATGTACAAGTTTGTGCAAGTTTTAACATTATTGTTGCCAGTTAGAAAAAGTAAATGTTTCAAAATTTCAAGTATATTTTACCCCAAGTGATATATTATTCATTTGTAGGTATTTCCAAAATGAACTCAAGGTTGGAGAGATTGGTCTTTATTACTTGTGTTGTAAACTAATAAAAAATGAACAAAGTTTTAGAGGAAATCAAATACCTTTAAACCACCTCCAAGCATAGAACATGTCCTTCAATATAGTCACAAACTACACAATATCCTTAAGATGGTTTTTTTCTAGTGCAATTTGAACATCATATTAGCATAGAGATGTGAGTGTTATACTAAGGATATATTTCAAAGTTACATCATATTGGGATCCTCAAATTTAGTTATAGAGTTAAGTTTCGGGGTTGTAGTGTAAGGGAAATTTCCTTCAGGATTTCACAACCATGTCAATAAATATTTTTTCAAAAGCATTCATGAAAGTTCATGAGAAGAAATTGTATAATTTTAAAGAGGAATACTTATTTTTTAGTCATCCCAACAAAATAGTTCATTGGATATCATTTTTAAAGATCAAATATATTAAAATTACCTAAATTCCCTTAATTTGATTAATTATTTTTTAAAATTATAATGGAAATGAAATGATTTTGTGGAATTTTGAACTGAAATTGTTGAGAGAATATCCTCTTTCTTAGATTGGATTACATAGAATTTCTCTTGCATGTGTGTATACCATCAAAATTAGAATGCAAGGGGGATATGTAGTTTAGATAATCTACAAACTCATGACACTATTATGAATGAAATACCTTGAAAATTTGTGTTTCCACTAGTAATTTTTGCTCTATTGATTGTGAGACCTTGTGATTTATGGATTGCTAGTGTCCAAGACATCTTAAGGGTGATTTACTAGAAGTTATAAAAAGTGATTGAAATAATTGGAATGAGTTGTGGATATTTTTTGTTGAAAGAAAGTCTAATGTAAATTTAGAAATTTAAGGTGAAACAAAGAAATAGTATATAAGGTGGAAAAATATCAATATTATAGACAATAGGAATGAATTTTTGAGGTATAAAATTCAAAATTTGAGTTGTAACCCATAAATTTGAATTTAGAAAAACACATTATTCGACATAAGACAATACTTTTATTTTTAGAATTTTAAATAAACAATCATTCTACCTTGGATCTAATACCCATGAGCTAATAACAAAACTATATATATATATATATATATTGTGTAGTGTATTTGGGAAGAGAACCACATAAATATATATGCCTCTTGGATGCATGAATCAAGGATATGACATGTCAAACACATGTAAAATTTCAAATATCAATTAATACCAACTAGGAGGTGAGTTTTAACTCAATATAAATAAGATAGAGGTCGCAGCTAGCTACCATCAATCAAGGATTGATTAGGTAGTGACCTGACACTTGAATACCTCAAATAAATTTTTATACATGTCAATATTAGCCTCCTAGGTGATTAAAATTAAATATTCTTAATATCTTATGTAAAATGAATTAACTAGGTATAATAGTACACTTATAATGAACATTATACAAGGTGAAGTGAAACATTTACACCAAAATTTGCCTCTAGTTCATGATTTAAATTTAAATTTTGTCTACTCCTTATTCTCTGAATTACACATCATACAATATTTGTGGTAGTTGATTTCAATGTATATGTTTGTTATGCAATGCAACCAAGCCATTTAATGCAAAAAAATGCATTAATAAATATAGTGAATCTTATTCATTAGTATAAAGGTATATATTGGTGTGTGATATGATTAGTTAACAATTTTCCAATTATGAACTTGAAAAATATAGTAAAGGTTGGCTTTTCTAGGTCAACATTTCTTGAGACTTCAAATTTTGGTGATAACATTTAGACTGGTTCTCTAATTTTTTTGACATATTTGGGAATGCATATGAGCACTATATGACAAGATATAATAGATTTCTAATTGAAATTTACTTGGTAAATTGAAATAATTGTTGGATTGTGAATGTTCATCCTATAAATATTTTTGGTATCCATGTGTGTTGTGTGGCCATGCTTATATTGATAACTAAAATAGATACCATTCAAAAATTCCAAAGATCTTTAAAATGATAGATAATTAATGACCCTTTAAAGCATGATTCATTTGTTTCATTTTGTGTGATGTTGAACATAATTTACTAATTCTATATATGAATGTGTATGAAATTGTTGTTTATTGATATTTCCAAGGTCAACCCAATCATATCTCTATTTTCTATTTTTTCATATTTTTGAAGAAGAAATTTATTCCTACTATGGAGATATCTTGAAAGAGGGTATGTGCAGGATCATCATGGACAACACAAGACCTTAAGTGGCAAAAAATTCAAAAAAATCAGAGTTAGGCAACTTGACGTAAAAAAATGAATAAGTTATCTATATTATTTCAAAAATATGTAAGAATAGAATCTGTAGCAAATTGAATGCAATTTCTAAACTACTAGGTTTATTTAAAAAAAACAAAAAATCTATTTGGCAAAAATTTGAAATTTCAATACAGTAGTACTTAAAGGAAAAACTAAGAAGTGTCTATTTGACCACCCTAACCACAATAAAATGATAATATTTTTTTATAATATTTTAGATATAAGTAGAGGACTCATGTTTTGATGTGATGCATACTTTTTGTAATTTTTTTCCAAGTAAATAATTAATTATGAATTTTTTATTACAACTTTTAAAAAATATAAAAACTCATATGTCTAACCACCTTAACTTGGTCAAAACTTCATGAAATTCAATTTTTTAATCCCATAGTATGTGAAGCATAGAATGTGACACATGTTTCAGATTAAAAAATGTGATACTCTTTAAAACCTATAGATGTTTTTCAATCTGCCTATCAATCAGACTTTAGTCATAATTCAAATAGAAAATGAATAATAATATTTATTAAATTCAAAGTAAAGCATAATTTATATTATTGTAAAGCTGAGAATCTCCTTTAAAAACCCTTTTTGTTTCCTCAATTTTGGGTAAAAAAAAGTCGTTAGCCACATACCCTACACATACCCATCATATCACCACTTTTTGGCCCATCATGATCCTGCACATACCCAAGAAGTGATCAAATAAAGTCTTTCTCACATATTCTCCCTTGAAACTCATAAATGCATGATACCTCTTATTTATTTGGAAGGAAATTTTAGGTGTAAGGGGCTTGAATCATTCCATCTTAGAGTTGGATTTGAAGAGGTAGGCTTAATACCTAACAATATAATATAAAACATAAGATTCAACCTAAAATATAAACTCCTAAGCTCAACCGTACAATTTTTTTGACTCGATCTTCAGATTGTTGTGCCATATCTACATATAAATTACAAATGATAGCCAACACTAACTAGACAAGTTGATCACTTAATTGGTATGGTAGGTGTGCTCAATTTTATTAAATTTTCACATTTAGGTGGAGGGTGTGTGTAAGATCATGGGGGTCCAAACAATGGCCCGATGTTACAAAAAAATGTGACATGAGGAAGGAAAATTTGTGGAATTCATGGTTGACTTTTTACTTGGGTTTGTAAAAAGTACACTAGCTATGGTAAACACCAAATAAAATAAAAAATCATTATTAATGGATATCCACTTTTTTAAAAGTGTATATCTATTAATAACATTTGGATATTTGATATTAAGCAACAAAAACAAATATCTAATTTGTAAAAAATGGATATTGATTACTTAGCCTAATAAATAGATATCCGTTATTGAGACAATTTTTTAGAGACCACCAAGCCATGTATATTAATTATTATAATAATTGTATATTCTATAATAATTGATGGAGAGAGGAAAACAATCTCCTTGATTTCACCTAATTTTGTAAATTTCCAAATTACAAAAGACTTCGTTAATGATTAACTCTTGACAATGACTTGCGTCAATTTAAAATCAATTTGACAATTACACACAACAACTGAAAGGACATGCTTTGTTATGGTGGAATTTTGTGCAAGAGGAAAGGAAGAGACAAGGAAAGAGCAAGATCACTTCTTGAGAGAGAATGAAGACCAAACTGAAAGGTAAATTCCTTCCTCGTGATTATAATATTCGATTACTTAAAAGGTTACAAAATATTAGACATAAGGATTTAGATGTGCAAGCATATATTGAGGAATTTTATAGGCTAAGTATAAGAACCAAGCATGAAGAAGATGAGGAAGAAATGGTAGCTAGATATTTGAATGGCCTAAGGTATAACATTCAAGATGAAATCAGTTTGTTGGCACCTGTAATGCCCCATCACATAAACCCCAATGGACAACAATTATGACACAATATATATATATTAATATAAAATATATAATATATGCATATTAAGTTCCATTACATGAGATTCAATTACATGAATACAAGTTCATCACCTAAGTCCTTTGGGGTGCACGAGGTAACATTACATAATCAAACCCATAATGAAAAGATAAACGAAATTCTAAAATGTATTAGTTAAATCAACTCATCCATCAAACTATAACATTGAAGCATACACAAGAGATAGACCATAACGAACAAGATCAACTCCACTTAATAACCATACACATATATATACAACATTCTTATAAGATGATAACCACTAACTCTTATCTCATGATTACATGGACACATTTAAACTTACATCTGCTTCCAACACAATACATGAATCATATTCATGAGTTTACATCATAAACTTCCCAACATATGTGGGAGTATTACATCCATAGAAGAGCATAACAGAAGTACAACATAAACATATGGCTACAAAAGAATCTCTGGATCAAGCTCCATTTGGAAGGCACTACACCAAATGAACACTGATGGGGAACCCAACAGGGTGCGTAGCACGTTCCACCCAACCACGTGGGTTTTAGAAAAACCCACCCCCCATGCTAGAAGATGATAAGGAATAATCCTCGACCAAGGAGGTCCAACAGAGAAGACAAGACTCAACTCCAAACAAGAGTGACATAATAATACATAGACAACACAACACCTATAGATTCCAAAATCATAACATCAATAGATCACAAAACATAACATCAATAGACCACTCCCAGAGACTTGCGAAATCAACCAATCACAAAAAGTCACTCTCCTACTGAAAAAACTAGTTTCAAATCCACAAATCTATGGGTATACAAGGTGCACAATACTGATAACACATCTCAACCTTAAAAAATAAGGTCACACAACCCGTTCGTAGTAACCGGGTCTCCATACTATATCACATATCCCGTTCATGGTAATCGGGCATTCAAACTGTCTACACCCACGTGCACTATGCAACACAAATCAAAAGTTGAACCAACATATATAATAACCCCACATAGAATGAACTTCCCTAGAAGACTTACAAAACCAAACAACCCAATTGCCCAACAACGCAAATAAAGAAAACTCAACCAATAAGCAATTGAGACATACAATTAATCTAACATTCAGATTCCCTAAATCCAATCAAATCATCAATCTTAATTTAATTTCATTTACAAGCAATAAGAAAATTAACACTAATAGTTTAACTCCAATTTCCACAATAACACACAACAATAAAAATCAATTTTTCTATAAAAAATCATTTCATCTTAACTCTTCGTGCTTTACATACACCAAATAATACATAATATTCATTTCTCTTTTAAAATTATAAGATTCTAAAAATAATCCATTCTATGCATTCGTATGCATCTATTGTCAAAATACATTTAAATAAATATATATATATATATTAAAGATATATATATATATATATATATATAACATTTAAATATTTAAATATTTCATTTACAACTTCCAAACGTAAAAATTAAACATATATATTTAAAATATCTATTATATCAAAATAGCCAATTAAATAAATATATTTAAATATATATAATTAAATATGTATAATACATATAATTATACATATATATAAATATAAATATATTAAAAATAATTTACTATATTCAAACAATACTAATCATAAAACTAGTGTGTTGCGACTTTAATAACTTTTATTTTCAGATATGGGTTTTTTTAAATTTTTACTAAAGGTGTGACACCAAGTCTTTTAAAACATATAAAAAAATCAGCCATACCTAGTTTGTAAATTTTGAGTTATGATTAATTTAGTGACCCTCTCTTTCAGCTTTTTTTTATATAAATTTTTTCTACAGGAAAAGATATACTATTTTATCAAAGGATTTCTTTTTTCAATCCTACAGAGGTTTTCTAAATTATCTATTATTTTCTTTTTGAATTTCCTACCATTTTAAATTCATTTCCCTACAGAGGATCTAAGATTTTCACAATCCTTCTACAAAGGTTTCCAAAATTTCACAACAAATTAATAGACATTATTTCAAAATATATAAACAAATCCTCTAATTTTTCAATTCCACAAAACCAAAACAAACTTCTATAGTTTTGTATAGACAATCTTTTAAAAACACAATTTGAACAAACATTTAAAATAAGGAACCTAGATCCTCAAGTTCAAATTGATGAAGATTGAAGTTGAGCCTTCATATTTCAATTCCTAAGCTTTTAAAAACACAATTTAAACAAACATTTAAAATAAGGAACCTAGATCCTCAAGTTCAAATTGATGAAGATTGAAGCTAAGCCTTCGTATTTCAATTCCCATGCTTTTCCCAAAGATTTCCTCTTCTAAAAGATGTGCAAAACAATTCTAGCCAAGAACTTCCCTGAGATCCTTTTCAATTTTTTTTTACCAAAAAACTTCACACAAAATTCTTGTATCCATTCCTGTGAAAACCAAAACCAATCTTTTTTTCTTTTCCATTGAACCCAATATTCTTTTTAAAAAAAAACCCAAAAAATCAGAATAAAATAGCAATTTTCCATTCTCTCTCAAGTTTTCGAAAATAAATTGGACATGCATTCGTTCTTTTTATTCTTTTCTTGATTTTTCTTTTCTAAATGAAATCTTTAAATCTTTAAATTTCTATTTTATTAATTTCAACTCATAGTTGATACATTATTAATTATTTAAATCTTTTATTCTATTAATTATCCTCAACTTACTATTTACATTAAATTATCAAAAATGCCAAGTTTTAAAATTATAAATAATGTTATTTACACAATTAATTTATTTATCTATAATTAGTTACATAACTTTTAGTTTAACACTTTTAAATTTTAATAAAGATATTCCCACTAACTAACTAATAACGCTTATTTTAATTATTTAAATTAAATAATACTATTAATCCACCCAAATACATAACAACACAAACATTAAATAACTAACATAAATACAACTCACGATAGACAACTATCACATAATACCGAAATAACCAAAGTCAATGACACACAATACCATTAGACGCATGATGGGTTGACAGACTTGGGACGAGGAGACTTCCTTGTCATCTTTGTTTCAACATCATACCTATTGGGATAATTTAATGCTCGCCATGTCCTGCCAAAGCAGGTGGAATCTAGACTTTATTCCTGCAATTCCTACATACAAACAATGTTGTGTACAACATATATATAAATAAATGCATCACATTGTGAGAAGGAATCACAGCATAGTAGGGCACTTGCGAATGAGTGGTGCTACACTGTCCCCTCACCAAAGCTACAATAACAACTACAACATCAAGTATAAAGTATAAAGTAACATTGTTAAACTAAACTAATCACATCATATCATCATGAAATAATTACTAGTCTATTGCATAACAATATAATACTACATCTAGATATAAGCATAAATAGTTAAATTCAACCACAATGTATCATCATAACCTCAATGTCATAAAAGAATTATCATGAGAAACAAGTAAGTTAAGCTATCTAATTAAATCTCTGCATCATAGCAAAACAATGTACCTCATTCCCACAAGAGTACCATCATAAGTCCTTGTTCCATCTTCCTCTTCGGATTCCTTAGCTAGACTACCTACACATTCCAAGTGAGAATGGAGGGGCACTAGAACACCAAAATCAGTTGAACAATGCTTTCAAATGGTAATGAGGGAAGAAGAAAAACTCAAGAGGAGACAAAAGAAGGCAGCAAGAGGAAGAGGCAACACTTCTAGGGGTAGAGGCACAACTTCAACACCAAGACAGACCAAGGAAGACCTTGAAGATGCTGATAAGAACAAGAAACAAGCACCTAAAGAAAGAGGAGGATAGAGAGGTAGAAGGAAAAAATTCAAACAAAGGAGAGATTTCAGTAAGTTTTCAGGTAGGTCTTATAGATACAATGAATTTGGACACCCATCTTTCAAGTGTCCTCAAAACCAAGGTTCAACATCAAGTGGTGATAGGAAGAATGAAAGAAGAACACAACTAGTCCAAGAGGAAGAATGTGAAGGTTCAAATACTCTTGCATACCCAGAGGTGGGAGAAGCACTTATGATAAGAAGAACTTTGTTGTAGGCACCTAAGGAGGAAGACATGAGTCAAAGGAGGAGTCTATTTAGAACTTCTTGCAAATGCAAAGGTAAAGTGTGTCAAGTTGTTATTGATTCAGGTTCTCAAGATAACATGGTGTCTAGGGAGATGGTAGATAAGTTGAATTTAGAGAAGATACCTCATGTAGCACCATACAAAGCCTCTTGGGTAAATGATAGTCAAACTCTAGTAGTGAATGAACAAGCATATGCAGATTTTCAGATTGGGCATTACAAGGACAGGGTTTTATGTGATGTGCTACCAATGGATTGTTTCCATTTGCTATTAGGGAGACCATGGAAATTTGATAGAAGGTCTATGTATGATGGTAGAGGAAACAACTATACTATCAAGAAGGATGACAAGAGCTTTAAACTAACTCCTTTGCAAGGAAGTGGAAAAGATAAGGGTAAGTCTAAGGTTGTCATTTTTGGAAAAAGAGAGCCTTTAAGGCTTGAGGATAGCAAGACTAATGTATTTGTAGGTATGGAGTAGGTTAATGATGTTGGAACAGTAGGAAAGGAACCAAGGAATGATGCAAGGACAGCTAGGAGTTTAAAGGTGGAAGATGGACCTATGATAGTCTAATATAGTCAAGGGGAATGATGGTAAGCATGAAAAATAGGGTGAAATTCTTGAGGGAAGATTTGTGAAGCAGGATGAAATCATTATGGGGACCATTGTGTGTCCTATAGGTGAATGTAATGTTGCAAGGAATGTGAGATTTGCAAGTATAGGGGCTAATAAGTTTGATAATGCAGTGGTACATGACAATTGTTAGTGTGCAAGGTCTGATAACAATATAGAAAAGGACAGTGTGAGAAAAGGGACAAAAGTCTAATGAAAATGATGAGAGGGAAAATTATATAAGGAGTTGTGGGTAGTTATAAGTGTGGGGGTGAAATCAGGAAGAAGATTGGTCAATGTACTGGTAACCCTTGTTTGTTTGTAGGTATAGGGACTAGGACAACATTAAGTTTTGACCCAGGTATAAAGATGGGGCAGACATCAGGTCTGAGCATGAAGATGCAGGCACATTTCAACATGAACACAATCAAGAGGGTGGAGTAGATCAAGAGAACTACAAGTTTGAACCAGTTGAAGGAGGTTGTTAGTGTGCAAGGTCTAATAACAATGAGAAAAGGACAGTGTGAGAAAACGGACAAAAGTTTGATGACAATGATGAGAGGGAAAAGTATACAAGGAGTTGTGGGTAGCTATAAGTGTGGGGGTGAAATCAGGAAGAAGATTGGTCAATGTACTAGTAACCCTTGTTTGTTTGCAGGTATAGGGACTAGGACAACACTAATTTTTGACCTAGGTATAAAGATGGGGTAGACATCAGGTCTGAGCATGAAGATGCAGACACATTTCAACACGAACACAATCAAGAGGGTGGAGTAGATCAAGAGAACTCCAAGTTTGAACCAGTTGAAGGAGGTTTTAGATTATAGGATGTATGGAACAATGTTAAGGAATGTAACACATTTCAACTCTTGTGACAAGAGTCTTTTCTCTGTGGGGGTGTATGGTGCAGGAGCACCTACACCTTGGTGATAAAATTGAAATCTTGAAGGTTGTTCATTTGGTCATCTAGTTGATTCAAGGTTAACATAGGGGTGTTTTAAGTTTATTTATCCTAAATAAGGTCAATCAAGACCATTTTTTATGTATTTGAGAGATATTATGTTATAGATGTCTTGTTTAGGAAAAAGATTGCAAAATGTAATGTTGTCATATCAAGACAAGTTGTCAAATTGAAATTTTGAGCATGATTAAGGGTCTTAGTATTTGAAAGTTGGTTATAGCCATTGGGAAGTTGTATCTTGGAGGGAAAATGTATTTAAAAGCCTTTAAGGCTTGAACCAAAAGGATGGTTGAAGAATATTGTGAAGATTTCTCATCAAAAAAATGCCATTTTTTTGTTTTCCTGAGCTTTACTCTCTCTGTACGGACCCATATAGGTGTGGAATGATATGAAGGCTTCCATGATTTGAAGGTATATGATTCTAATATTATGTGTAGTTTATTCAAGTTCCTAATTTAGTGTTTGAGTTGAGTTTTCTCTATTTTGCTTAGACTGCCCTGTTACACAGTCATAAGGGTTTGAAACGAAAAACATAATGTATTAATCAATCCACCTACTATTTGATACTGTGGCTCAGTGGATTGACTTGTAACATGTTATATTATATTTTTAAATTAATTTTGGATCAAGGAGAGTCAATTGAATGGTGTTGGTATGATGCTCTAGTGTTGGGCAGTGCTTTTTCCCTTATGAAAATGAGAAACCTAAGTATGGGTTTAGGAGAATATTGAATGGAGTGGTCTTCTGAATATTTTGGAAGTTTTTTTAGATTATTTGGAAGGTTTTTGAAGCATTTTTTTGAATGGGAAGGCCCCAAAGATGTGACTTTCATTAAAACCCTAAGTAATATTTGCATGGTGATTGAGGGTTTGGTGGAATAGTACCAAAGAAGCCTTGAATTTGGGAACAAATCATGAAACTTGATGTTTGGGGATATAACTAATGAATTTTTGGTGTGTTTTTGTGAAGAGCAGGTGAATAAGAGGTACCTCCTTTGTTAATTTGGGCTAATTTACTAGCCTAGCCAGGGGGTGAGTTACTGAGTCTCAATTTGGTTCCAAAGGAATCAATGTTAGTTTTCACATATATTGTATAAACTTGAAAAGGGTATCTGATTCACTAATCTTTATGTGAGGTGTTTTGGGAAGTTGGGTTGAAAAATTCCTTAAACTGAGTTGCATATGCTACAAGGAAAAGTATAGTTAAAAGTTGAATTTTTAAGGAAATCATTTGATTTGTTTTGAGGACTAGTTGATAACAAATTGATTCACATATTGAATGGTTTATCACCCCTATACTGCATCATGAAGCTGACATAAGCACTCCATTATTTACTCCAAATACCAAGTATTTCTCCAAGTGACCAGGATGTCAAAAGTACCCATCCAACACGAACACCTTTTCATTGCACATGAACACAAGGTAAAGGAAAAAAACCACCAAAAAAGAGGATACACACATGTTATCAAAAAAGAGCTCCAAGCTACCAAAACATAAGCAAATCCATAAAGATCCATAATCATGAGCTTCAAATAACCACCATATGTCGCATTGACAATATCCTGGCTTCTAATCTCATATATATGCAAAACAAAGTTAACTCATAAAAAAAAAATGTTTCAGCCCTGTGTGTATTCCAATAACCTTTAATTCCTTCTAATAAATTCCCACGAGATTTCCAGGTTAAGAAATCAAAAAGAAGGAATACCCAAAACCTAGTTAACCTTCAACTCTAATACCAAATGATGAGAAATATACAAGTTCTAATACCAATTATTGGGAAAATTAATCTGTAACCCAATATGACTTCAATCGATGAGATATAAGGCTTAGACTACTATAACTTGAAAATATGAAACTTATATGTAAATCTTAAATTAAGTTTCCTTAATATGGAATTACCATGATTAGATCCATCTTCTTTATTAAAAAATAGCCAACATATCATGCTTATCAACACTATCATATGTGAACTTATAAAAACAATAAATAAATAATAATATCATCATAAGATAACATAAAAGAGGCCAAACAAAAAATATAAGAGCATTACATGACACAAGATTTATGTGGAGAAAACCTTGTGGGAAAAAACTCCACCAAGAAGAGAGGCAAGTATGCATTATCTTCAAATAAATGAGATTACAGTACATTCGCTTCCATTATCCTCTTTTCCTCCAACATGGAAGCGTCTATGTACCTATAAACCTCAACCTATTCTTGTTACTACAATATAACTCTACATTCAACTATTCCTTGAATGATTTCTACATCCAAGGAACTAATTTTATAGACTCATGAAGACATCTTAAGCCCCAAATATGATCCTTCATTCCAAACATCCCTAACCCTTGGATTACCTCCTTGAAGTATAAAAGGACACTAGATTTGGCTCCAATACTTTCCCTCCAACTTGGGTGCCCAAACTTGGAAATTAAACATAATTACATTAAATGCAATAAATGGTGGAATACCAAGAGACATAGGTTGCCTCTTTCCAAGCACCCACTTGGAGAATATCAATAGTAAGGTTTATTAGCCTTTTCCTTACCTTTGATCATCCCATTCTAAGCATCCACATGCAGAGAAAACAATATTAAATATTTGTATCCACAAGTCACTTTTACTGTTGCTAGTGTAATCCATCACCCCTTATGAATGTAATACAAACAATGATGCGAATAAATATTACAAAATATTTTCCCAATACACCCTAAGTTCTTAAGTACACTTTCCAAGGATGTTGGAACTATGCAATATGACATAGGACTTACAAGGTAGATGGAACCTTAATCCTAACAATATTTAACAATTTTATGAACACCAATATCACATTGTTCTTCTATATTAGTAAATTATAAAATCCCCTTTTTCCATTGAATCTATAAATTGTCCATCTTAAATGATACTTCCTAATTTAAAAGTTAAAATTTCTAAGGGTATAGGTAATTCTATATAAATTTCATAAATGAGTTCAATAGAGACATAACGATGGATTTTTTAGGGGAAATTTTATCAACCCATAGTGTATCATTAAATTTATTGTTTAAATTTTATTGACTATCATCAACCAACTTGTAGATAATTACAGTAAGATTTTAATTAATTGATTTAGATTGATAATTTTATTTTTAATTAATTGATTTAGATTGATAATTTTATTTTGGAAAATAATTAGATGAATGTGATCATATTATCCTATAATTATATCAAAACATAGTAATTGCAGAGGAAAAGCTAGAGGCATTATTTGATATGATTTTATGAGGTACTCCAAATCTCACTAAGATGTTTTTTTTATGTAATTGTAGTCCACCTCTTAGATAGTTTTTTTTACTATAATTGTTTCTACCGAGTAAGTGAAATGACATTTCATTGTTAAGAAGTGTGTATGTCCTACACTTGAGTGTGGATTGAGGGTCTAAAAGGAAAATATGCTATTTAATGATTCATCAAAGGTAAATCGATGAGTTTTGGCCTTCCCAAAAATTGTTGGCATGCCTTACACATTTCTACCTTGTGTCACACATACTTAAGAATTCCATACAAATAATAACAATTACTTGAATTTTAAAGATTGTTACAAAAGAAGAGAAATGTCCTCCATATGCCTTATTGTGAAAAGTTTCCAACAACTTTTTCCATTGTTCCTTATCCATACATCTTAAGAACATTCCATCAATTCTTTTTTGGAAATGTATTTCACTAGATGATATGCCTAGCTACTTTAAGCTTAATAGTCCTCTTTTCTTTGGTTGAGAGGTGGTTGATGCATTCCATAGAAGTAAGAAACTACATACTTTTTAAGAACCGATAATTTGTGAGTACAATTAAAAGAGAAAGTGGAAGTTTTTCTTATTCATCCATTTATTCTAGAAATTGGTTTTTTACTATAATGTTACATAAACCTTATTCCCTCACCAATTTTATGGGTTTGATGTTAATATCATACTCTTATAGTCTATCAATCCAAGCATTCCTTTTATTAAAACTAATTTCATTTTGATTAAGGATGGTTTTAACTATAGTGTTTGTTATGAGATGTAAAACCTAAACTTTTTGACTAACTTTATAATAGTAAAGACATGCTTTTCATTTAAAAAGTAATTCAATTCATGATTTTTAAATGGGATTCTCATAAAAGTTATTAGAGATTCAACTTCCTCATTTTTCTTTTGTAGTAATATTATTAAAAGGTATAATCTTAAGATTAGTAGTAAATTCTAAAATATTCTCAAAAATATGAATGAGAAAAAATAGGAGCAATAGCTAATGTGGCTTTAATAAATTGAGTTCTTATTTACTTTGGTTAGTCCATTTGAATACTATCTTATCTTTCATCATGTTAAGGATGTGCCTTGTCAATTCTAAGAAATTTGTAACAAAACTTCTCAATGCATACTTCACCTAACAAAAAAATATTTGAATCTAACTTTTCCAATGGAAAATGAGTTGATAATTGGCCTTAACTCATTTAGGACCAATATTTATTTCCTCTTTTGATACAATATTCCCCAAAAGTTTCCCTCTTGTGACCTTAAAAATATTTTCCTTTAGATTTAGTGAAATAACTTATCAACAACATCATTGCAACACAATTTCCAAATAATCCATATGATCTCTCTTTCAAAAAAATACAATTAAATTGTTAAGATACTCAATAATAATTTTATTCTTGATAAGTGTAAATGATAGATCCATGGATATTTGGAGATTTATATCTATATTTATCAACCCAAATGACATTTGATGGTAGGTAAATGTGTTCCAAGTAGTTACAAAGGTGGTTTTGAGCTAATATTACTTTTATATGTTGATTTTATTGTATCCTAATAAATAATCTAGCATTGATGTCATTTCAAATTTAGATACAAACTATAATATATGATCCATTATATGCAAGTTATAATTTCTTTTCAAGGAAGGTTGATTAAGATTTTGGAAGTACACACATATATTAATCTCCACATTCTTATTTCTTATGGGCACAATATTGGAAATCCAACTTGTTGAATGGTAGATTAGATAGATAATCTTAGCTTTCAACATTTTATTTACCTACTTGAATATTGTGCTTGCTATCTTGGGATTTTATTTTAATTATTTTTCCTAAATGGTGCCACACCCAGTTTGAGTAGTATGTGAAGTTGCAACTACCCTAACATTAATTATTCAAGTCATTGTAGCACCAACAAAATGGATCTTTATACTTAATTAACAATAAGATCAACCTATCTTTTTCTTTAGGTGTGCAACACTTTCCTATACATACCAATTTAGGATCTAGTCTTGAACCAATATTGATTTTTCATATGTTAAAAAATTATTTGATTCTTCCTATTTTGTTTCTTAATATAATTTTCTTTTATATCTAATTGATCTTCAATCAAAATTGTTCCTTTAGGAAGTTTATTTCTCTTTAGTTATTAAATTGTAGAATTTGGATAACTTAATTTACATTTTTATGAGATACAAATTATTTACAAGTTGAATCATTACATTTGAAATATAAATTCATAAAATTTCAAGACTTTTCTAATAAATAGATGTTTTTAGTCATTAAATAAAATAATTTCTAATCTTTTGAGTTATCTATGACACTTGGCTTATATATAAATTCAAATTTGTATGGATCCCTTTCAAAATTAAGTAGAATAAATATATCTTTATATATTATAATTTTTAAATATATATTAAATATAAAATATGTAAAATGCTCAATATTGTCCCAAACCATTTTTCAATATCTAGAGTATCATTCTATTATTCTCCACCTGGAACTACTTTCAAGATTTCTTGACTATCAACTCAATATCTCTAAAGACTCAACCTTTTAATCCCTTTTTTTAAACTTTTAAACCTAGTATTAATAGTTCATATTCTACTAAATAATTATTTTTTTAAAATTATAATTTATAAGCCATAAATAATTCATCATATTTAGGAGAGATCGACACATTATGTACCCCTAATGTAGATGAAGAATAACTACATCAAACTCCAGTATTCATAATTTGGAAGAAATGTTTGGACATATAACCACAAGTAGTTTTCTTTCTTCCTCTATCATTCTCATATAAGTTCCTTGTCCCATTTCTTCATTAAGTATATTAGAGATCTAGGATCTTCATATTTAAGAATTGTATAATTTTCTTTAGGTTTTCGGTCTAGGAATTTTTTTTTTACTATTGATAGGAATTAAAGTGTGATATCTTTCAATTTGTATTTCACAACCTAAATCTATACAATTTTTTCCTAAGAAGTATGCCATAGCTAGTAGGGATGTCAAAAACTAAGATAGTTAAATTTATGATTTTCTAAGGATAAGAATCAAGTGTGGCTTAGAATATTTAATTTTTTCCACTAGGGGTACTTTCTTCCACTAGGGGTACTTTCTTGGATTCCATAGAGTAAAAATTTCCTAAAGGTTTAGTTAGAGACACACCAATCATGATGGTAACTTTTGCAGGCACAACATTATCCAGGGCACCAAAATCTATGATACAATTGGTCAATTAGAATTATGATATATCTAAAGAAACATGAAATGGATTTGGTTTTTCATTTATAGAAGCTCATATTTAAGGTTCACTAGTAGTAGGTGATAGAGAGGGATTTTATATACACAGGATAAGTTAGTTTATAACATTTATTGAGTTTGGATTATCTTTCATATAATGCACTGATCTCTCTTGGTGTTTAGGATTTAACATTAGGTATTCTTCCTCAAATATTAATATTTGAGTTTTCTTTCAATATTCTATAATATCCAAGTAATCCAAAATATTATAAATGGTTTTTGAATAAGATACATCTAGTTGAGTACTCTACTTTAATTTGATCATATCAAAAGGTGTAGAAGTGGATGACTCAAAGAATTTTTCTTCAAAAGGATATAATTAGTAATTTTTTCCCCTTCAAACCATGTGGTATTAATATCTTTCTTCTTAAGGACACTTCTAATTTGACCACACCTTCCTTATTTTCTTTATATTTTTTATCCCTAGTGAAAACATTGGAAGAGTGCCTATTTATATTGGTCAACACATCTTCTCTATGTTGGATTTGATGATTGAACCCCATAACTCCTAGAAATCACGTGTAACCAAACCTCCTATCACAAACAAGAGATCAAAGAAATTGATTTTCTATGCAACCAAGAGAGAAAGAGATTGATCCACAAAAGTATTTCGTATGCCTTCTATATTGAAAATGAATATGAATACATGTGAATGAATACAAAATAAAATAATGAATGATTATAAAAGCATAAAGAAAACCCAAATGAGGATTTGATTTAAAGATTGTGAAAAATGTCATAATCTCAAGCAATGAGACAACTTGACCCATAAATAACTTAATCTAATAATAAAAACACTCCCAAGTTTATCTTAAGTGAATAAAGTAATAAGATATCTAATAATTAATTAATGATTAATTAATTATTAAGTGATGTACTAATTACTCCAACATCCCCCTTATGATCAACTTAGAGAGAAGCTAAAAATATTGATGAAGAATGATAGATGCAATGATGGGTCTTAGATACATAGATTTGTCTAATGTATTTTATTTAAAGAAAATTTTCTCTCAAATTTGTATTAAGGTTTGTTTTTGTTTTGTTGTGTGGGGGTATATTTATCTCTTTCAATATCTATATAAATAAAATAACAACCACTCTTTCCCACACATTGTTTTGAAAACCTCAACCATCATGGCAAATACCTCTTCAATTGAACATCTTACACCACACAACTATCATATCTAGAAATCTCATATGATTAGATTTCTCATGTCATAGGGTTTATGGTCCACTTTGGATGAAGTACAACCAACATTGAATCATAAATTTAAGATACTTCAAAGCACCGACAATGTGCAATAGTTGTAGGAAAATCTTAAATGAATAAATCAAATATACAGAAATAACAAGGTTGAGACACCTCATTTCCAATAGGGTGATGATTCTATCGAGTTCTCTTCTTCAAAAACTAAACAAAATTTTCATGGGATCACATTTTCTTTGATTTGCAAGTACATCATGTCTAAACAATGGTTTATTTGACCCCTTCCAAAATCTAATGCAGTAGGTCACTTGTAGGGTTGGAGTACATTGATGCACAGAATGAATTGTCACAACCGTCCATAGAATTAAATTGCACTAACCTAGTTTGGTGGAGTTCCATCTAATATTCTTTAGTTATTGATCTAGTTTTTCTCTCTATAGGTTATTCTAAGTCACATCTGCCATGCATGGCTGCCTTCCCTATGTTCATTAACTACCCCAATACAACGTTTGTAATCGACTCAAAGGCTTTTACATTTCCAGCTTGATATTTCGTGTAAAATATTTACATCATTATACTCCTAAAATCACATCGCATAGCTAAGTTATTCTACAAATAGTTAAATACCAAAAGCTTTTTATAATATATAGATTAGTTTTCTAATTATGCATTCAGACCATTAATAGTCAACACTTTATAAGACCTTTTATGCATTTAATGCACTAAACCATTAAAGGAAAATGGGAAGTAAAATTTCTTTAAAATATTTTATTTTGGAATAACTAAACCATTGCAATTTCAACATTGAGTATTTTTTGAGCAATTGCACTATAACACAATTTCACTTCCTTCCTACAATGTAACACATATGGAGACCTTCTACATTAACATCACTAGCCAAAAAAAAATTCATAGAAAAACCATGAGACACATAATACAAGTCCAAATATGATCATTTTCCTCTTTGTTTCCAAGATAACACTTCCACACCCTCCATATGTCTTCTTAGGACTCCACATGATCCTGAAGGAATAAGAAAATAGAAAAAAATATGAAACTGATGGGCTCTCCTCCAATCCATAGGGTTGATAAGCAACCCACCCCCGAGCAAAGGCAACCACTTAGCCATAAACATAACTTTAACACAATACAATAACACATAAAGTACTAACCACACATACACCATAGAAACACAAATACAATTCTACCACATTGGTTACCCCAAGGGAAACCACAAAAATGGGGAGTAGGGTCTCAACCAAAAGGGGCATACAAATGGAATACCATGATCACATATCCACATAATAACACCACATAAAACTCCACACAAGCACCAAAATGCCAATACACCGACCGCCATATCACACCACACCAACACCCCTTATTCCTCCACTCAAAAGTATGCAAAGCACAAGGGGATGCTCACATCCCATGAATATAAAGGGTACTCATACCCCAGTGATGGCCATCACCTAAAGGGGATATTCATATGCCAGCAAGGAAGCCCCTAAGTGTGGGAGCCGCACCCACTCAATACCCCTACACTTGGAGGACCAAAAGCTCCTCTAAATAGAGGGGGTCAACTCCCCTAAAAGGATACACAACAACAATGAAAACAACACATTATGACAAAGAGAACAAGAGCATTACACATGGAAACCTTCAACCAAATCCTTTATAACAATTTTCCCATAAGAATATGCATACAAGAATAAGAGAGAGGAATACCTCCAAGAGCAATAATCCCAACAATGGATGGCTCTTCTTTCCTCTTCCAAGGTCTCCTTCTCCTCCTCTCCAAAATATCCTCAAAGAAAGAAACTCAAAATGCAAAGAGAGAAAATGGAATGGTTACCCCCTCCTCTCCATAAGGAGGGAGATATGAAGGGAAGGAAGAAGTAACTTCCTCCCCAAACCAACTCAACCACCAAAGCCACTCCCCATTTTCAGCACTTTGAAAGAGGGGACATAAAAAGGGTCCTAGACACTTATAAAAAGGACACAAATGATAAAAACAACTTCCTAACCCCTATACCTTAGGCATAGGCTATTCCCTAAACATAAAATACACCTTTATACTTCTTTAAAGTCTTCTAAAATTCAATTTTAAATTAAAAGGCCATAATTTACACAAGACAACCAAAAATATAATACCAACATGAAATCTTTCTAACTTAACATCAAGACTTATGAACCAAGAACTGGTAAAAACATAATATAGATAAGACGTTAGGTGGCTAAGTGGTTTCCCCAATCAATCAGTATTAGAGTTCTTGTACACTCAATGAACTTTGTGAGTATGACATCCATATATATATAAATCAAAATAAACACATCACATATGCATATCATCTCAAATCAACTAAGAAACATAAAATATTATATATGACTTATCGTGTCTAAATTCCTTAATCAAACCACCATAACAAATATATTTACACACACAATATAAACATGACATCCATCAATATCACCCCTCTTTACTATATGCATCAATCAAAAGATCACATTAGAGGACATCATATTAATTAATCATAACTAGCTAACATGCATAACCCCTTATTCTTTATTATCCCTAGCCATTAAATAAAAATTGTGATTATCCATCCAACTAATAAAAACTAAACACCAACCTAGACCTACTAATCATCATAAAATCAACAGTCATATGGAAATCAAATAGCATTTAGGAATAAAAAATTACTTTCGTATTCACATAAGATTAATAATCAAATAATTATAAGACAAATATAATGGGTGTTAATTTTCCACCTCCAAGATATTCTTACGAACATAAAATTCATACTTATGTAACCAAGTTGTCACTCATAATACTTTAGAAATAAACTATCATCCTCAAACTCTTAATTAGTCAATTCATATACCAAGAACAACAAACAAGAGTTACACAAAAGGGATATCACAAGTAAAGTAGTACTAATATATTCAATCATCTAGGTATATCTAGAATTATAAAGAGTAATATTATTCTTCTTTTGAATGATTTTTATTTATTATGATTAGAAATTGCACTCTAGAGATTCAATGGGAATGTCGATAGTTTCAAAAATAAATTGTGAAAAATGTAAGACAATTTTTTTGAAGTCCTATAATAATATATGTGTATTTGGAAAGAGATGTGCCAAATACATAAAGATCATGATATTGTTAGTATTTGGAAAACAATACATGAAAGTCGCTTGACTTCCATTAATATGAAAAACCAATTTTGTACATTATAAAATGAGCAAAAATGAATGAATTTTGAATAATTGTGTGTTTAATTTTTTTGGAGACACTCCTCTTTCTTTTGTATGGTTACACATACTAGTTTGTATGGACCCATTCTATTAGAATGGGAATGCAAGGAAGATGCATATATCATACATAATGTTAATTGCTTAAATTGTATTATTTGTGAGATCTTGTGCTTTATAGACTATGACTACCCAAGCCATTTTTAAAGGTATTTATAGTCAACCATGATGATTAACTAGAAAAAATGGAATGAGAATTGTGAGTAGAAATTTGTGTGCTCCTCCTATCATATGCAATGTACTTTGTATGGCCAATGTATTATAAAATAAAAAATAAAAATTGTATGGTATAATATTTCCCCTTGCATTTTTACTTTTGAATAACCAAAAATAATCTTTTAAATAAATTTAAGGTATTTGAGAGATTGATATCAAAATTGAGCTTAAATATTTCATTAAACCTACAAAAGTTTTAAAAAATAATTGTAGGATATATTATATCAAATCAATTTTGATACCTTATCTATTAGGGAAAAGTTTCACATGATGTTATTATCAAATATTGTCTTTAGATGCTAGAATAACCCATCATCCAAGGCTAAGAGCCTAAAATTTCTTGATAATATTTCTTTTTACCAATCCATGTTATGAAGAAAAAAAAAGTACATGCTATTGCACATATTGATTATTGGAATAACTATTGCACTTAAAACCAAGGCTCTAAATTCCAATTTTTAAAATTAAAAAATAAAAATAAAAATTATAAACATTTATCGTATAATTCAAATAATAACTATTAATGAAATTAAAAATTTTTGTTCTCAAATTTTTTATGGACTTCATACTATTTTTAAACAATATTCAATTGCATTTAATCATTTGTAAAAAATCATAAATACATCATATCACCATACAATTTAATCCATTTTCACAATGCATTGAAGGCTAATGATTAATGTTTTAAATTTTATTTATTTTTATTATCCCAAAACGTATCCTTATTTTTTGTAGATTGTGAAGGTAATTGTCACAAAGGCTTGAATTTTTGTTGTGGGTCTAATAGGTCGAGGGTTCAATAAACTTAAATTTGCAATTCAGTTTGAATTTGTTTTAAAGTAGAGTTTTTAAGAATTGGAAAAGCCTATGATCTTAGTTTTATTGATTTTAGTAATTATTTTTTGAAGTGGGGCCAATCAAATTGCTTAGAATCATGATTTGGCTAAATTATCTCACAAACTTGCAAACAATATAAAATTACCTAATCCTTCAATTTATCATTTACTTATATTTAAAAAAATCACTCAAAAATCAATTAAAAAATTAAAAAATAAATGACTTTTAAGAATATTTTCTTTATTCTATTAAATATGAATTATAAAAAAATATATTCTCATCTAATAATATCATCCCTAATAATTAAACAAATACAGAATTAAAAAATCACTTTGATTAATTGAAACCATTTATGATACCAAAGTTTTTAGTGTACAATGACTTAAGTTTTAGTCTATATTAAACAATTCACTATCATTCTCCATAAGAGAGGAATTTTTTATAATACCTCCATGTCGACATAATAAATGGGATGCAACTTGTGAGGAAATAGACATCCTTCCCAATTCAAATTTAAACACCCTTCCACATTTACCCACTGCAGTTGTAACAGATTGTCAATAGTAATGGGGAGGGTATTTAAACTTTCACAATCTATCAAGTCCAAGTACTTTAGCTGTGACAAGTTGCCAATGGTATCTGGGAGGTTATTTAAGCTTCCACACCATCTCATGTATAAGTGTTGTAACTGTGACATGTTGCCAATGGTATCGGGGATGTTTTTTAAGTTTTCACACCCTCCCAAGTTCAAGATCAGCAGCTGTGACAGGTTGCCAATGGTATCAGGGAGGTTATTTAAGCTACCACACCCTTCCAATTTCAAATGCTACAATTGTGACAGGTTGCCAATGGTTTTGGAGAGGCTATTTAACCTTTCACACCTTCGCAAGTCCAAGTGTTGCAACTGTGATAGGTTGCAATTGGGGAGGTTATTTAAGCTTCCACACCATCCCAAATCCAAGTGTTGCAGTTGTGATAGGTTGCCAATGGTATCTGGGAGGTTAGTTGAGTTTTTACACCATCCCAAGTCCAAGTGCTGCAGCTGTGACAGGTTTCCAATGGTACTAGGGAGGTTATTTAAGCTTCCACATCCTCCCATGTTCAAGTGTTTCAGCTGTGACAAATTGCCAATGGTATTGGGGAGGTTATTTAAGCTTCCACACCCTTCCAAATTCAAGTGCTGTAGTTGTGATAAGTTGCCAATAGTATCATGAAGTTTATTTAAGCTGGAACACCCTTCCAAATCCAACCGTTGCAACTGTGAAAGGTTGCCAATGGTATCAGGGAGCTTATTTAAGCTTCCACATCTTTGCAAGTCCAAGTGTACCAACTGTGACAGGTTGCCAATGGTATCGGGAACACCATCCCAAATCCAAGTGCTGCAGTTGTAGCAGGTTGCCAATGGTATTGGGGAGCTTATTTAAACCTCCACACCATCCCAAGTACAAATGTTGCAGCTGTGACAGGTTGCCAATGGTATCGGGGAGCTTAGTTAAGCTTCCACACCCTTCCAAATTCAAGTGCTGCAGCTGTGACAAGTTGCCAATGGTATCTGGAAGGTTATTAAAGCTTTGACAGTCTTCCAAATTCAAGTGATGCAATTTTATATTAGGAAGTGAAAATAGGGAGGAGATAGAAAGGCTTTCAACTCCATGGCAGGATTGCAGATGCATAGTCTTCAATTCCAAACTGGCACCCGCAATGGATTGACGCCGCTTCTTTATTGCTCTTTTAACCCCAACATCAAGCCAACAATGTTCCATCTTTAACCATATCAAATTTGGAGGAAGCATGGCTAGTGTATCTTTTGTCATGGACAGATTCTGCAAATGAAGATAACGTAGACCAGGCCTGTGTAGCATTTCAAGCCTTTGCAGATTGCCTCCATTGAGTCGAAGGCGAGAACAATTGATGTTGCTGGATATGGTGCTTGAATGGGCAGCCTCCCATAGTCGGGTACCCTCTATTTCTTTTTGAGCAACACTTCGACCCATATCTCGCAAATGGTCATGCATTTCAAATACACCTTCTTTGTCAATCTTTATCAATAACTTCATTGAAAGATTAGAAACAGCAGTGTCTACCATCTTGAACAAGGATTTCCAGAATGTGATGGGCCATGTTTTTTTCTCTCCGATAAAGAAGCAAGCAATGTGCAGGAATATTTCCTTTTCCTCGTCACTAAGAGCTTTATAACTGATGTAAAGCCTTTCGTGAATTTCTGGATGGAGGATGATGTTGTCAAGAGCTTCCTTCCAGCAACCTGTGTCATTCTGCCCGTACAAAAAGGATCCGATCACTTCCAATGAAAGAGGATGTCCCTTACAAGCTTCCACTATTTTTTTGGACAGATATTCATAACTCAGACTTGGAGATGCTCTCAGAAAAGTGTGCTAACTGGAGGCCTTCATTTATCTCCAAGCCACTGATCTCGTGGATGCATTCGGATGAGACCCGAGCAACATTGAGAATGCGTTTATCTCTAGAAGTTATAATGACTCTGCTTCCAGAGCACAACCAATCCCCAATCAAAGCATTCAATTGTTCAATGGCATCCACATCATCCAAAATAAGCAGCACCCGTTTTCCTCCCAAACGATCCCTGAACAAAGATGTGCCCTCATCAACACTGTCGACTTTTTCACTGTAATTGGCTAAATTTTTGAGAATTTGATTCTGCAATTTTCTAAGGCCTCTGGGTTCTGCAGCAGTGGCACGAACATTAGCTATAAAGGAAGCAGCTTCAAAATCAGTGTAAATTTGATTGTACACAGCCTTGGCAATTGTGGTCTAGCCAATACCACCAATGCCACATATTCCAACTTTAACAACCTCGTTGACTGAATTGAGATTTAATTTCTGAATGACACCATTCTTCACACTGTCCATTCCCACCGGATGCTTGGCAACTTCTAGCGGCACTCTGTCCAATGTCTTGATCAGGTCATTCACCACCGTCTTTACCAGCCGAGCTTCGTAGCTGCAATGTCCACATTATGCCAATAAATATTGCAAACATACTTATTATCCTCATTCTACTTCTCCACAGAGAATTGCAAGGAAAATTGTTAAAAAAAAATAATAATAATATGAAAGAGGAAAATCTGAAAATAGAACATTATTTTTATAAAACTAAAGGCGAAAACTAGTTAGTGATGCAAATAATTAACATTTAAGAATTATTTAGGTCTATAAAGCAGCCCACTTTTTAATGATGGTTCTTAAATTCATTTTTAATATATAAAAAATTGATGTATAGAGTGTTAATAATTTAATATAATAGTAGGCGGTTCAAATATGAATCAGTCCAGAACAATTATTTTCTTTCATTTGTTAATTTGAAATTAAATTTAGATATAAAATAGGTATATTTAAAAAATTGTTTGGCAACGATATTAGTAGAGGTAAAAAATAATTTATCTTTAATAATTAAATAATGAAAAATAATTATTTTATTTTTTTTTAATTTTTAATTTACAATTGATTATTTCGTTGAACAATAGGTATAAAAAAATAATCAAACTAAAATTAGAGGAAAATAAATAGAAATAAGATTTTAAAATTACTTTAAAATTCTTTACATATTAATATATAAATTTTAAAATTAAATAATTATATTAGAAAAATTGTTTACTAAAGATTTAGAGGGTTGCAGATGTTGTTTATTATTTAGCAATTAAATAATCAATCAAACAAAAAAATGTAAAGAATAAATAGAAATAAAATTTTAAAATAAAATTGTGATATTAATGAAAAATGTTAGTTAAAATATCATCAATTTAAAGAATAAATAGAAATAAAAGTTTTAAAATTACATTATGATATTAATGAAAAAAATTAAAATCTCTTCAATTGAAATTAATGAGAAAATTATAATTTTTTAAACAAAATGATTTTGTGATATTTAAATTTTTTTAAATAAAAGTAGGAAATTTTATATAAGATAATATAAAAAAATTACAAATAAGATCAATTTTAAGTAAAATAAAAAATTATAAAAAAGATATATTGTGTAAACTAATTTGAACAAGAGATATATCATGCAGGGTCTTTTTACCTTAGATTTAAATTGTATTTAAAATTAATATATGATTTTATGAAATGAAATGGAAATAGATAACTATACATTATGTAAGGTTAAATACTAATTGATTTAAATTTATTTGTTGATTTACAAGCTTCCTCATAGACTATATATCTATATGTCCATATTTTTTGGTTTGCTTTTCCCTCTTGTTTATGCCTTGTTTGTTGTGCCTTTGCATATCTTATTTCATACATTGTCCTCCCCAACTTGGGAGAATATTCCTTCTTATTTAGATTTTTTCTCTTATGATTGTTTATTTCTTCCTCACTAATTGTTGTGCCCTTGCATGCCTGCCTTATTCTTATGTTTTCTTATGCCTACCACATCAATTTATCATTCTTGGTGCTTCCTACTCTTATATGTATCCTTAACCTTGTCCTTAGCATGACCTTTTTCTACTTTTATTCCCCATGATTTTTCATCTATACTCTTATCTTCCATGTTTTATGATCATCATAACATGCTTATGATACTTGATTTTTCTCACATGTTTATGCTATATTACTTATGTGCCTTCTCATGCCCTTATCTTATGCATAGTTTTCTCCTATGCTCACATCTTGTGTTGCCATAATATGCTTTCATTACTATATTACCTTATTAAAATGGGGGTACCATGATTCTCCCATGTTATAGTATGCTTTCAGTGTCATATCTTTCCCTAGAGCTATGCTACTAGATTAGGGGCCAACTAGCCTTCCTCACTCCTCCCTATGATATCATTACTTACCATTTTACATTAGACAACATCATGCTTTCGCCCTTCTTACTTTGAGATTATATCTAGATCTATGTTACCACCAAGAACCTATTTCCCTACCTTAATCATTGTATGCTCATGTCTTGGATGCCACATTAGGGGCATATGCTCGGCCTAGTGTTCTACATACTTATACAAATGCTTATAGCTATTGAGGACCATATCACCATTTTCATTTCCCCATGATGGGGCCAACCTTATCACTCAGTGTCATCTCCAACATATGTGCTTCCCATGTTTATCATTTAGCATGTTTTACCTACTTATTGCACCTTTCATAATTAATTATAGTTATTAATTTACATTATTTGCATGCTTACATATTTAGCTTTCATTTACATGTCATGTATTTTTATACCTCTCCTTTGATTCCGTGTATCTTATGGATGTACCCAATTATAGGGTGCATCTTATGCCACTAACACTCCTACGTTGATTTTGTAGACTTCTATAATTATAGACACCAACTTGAAGACTCATCTACCCCATCTAAATGGATCATGCGACATGGTAGTGCTTGATGTGCATGCCATTCGATGACCATCATGTTAGAAAAAATATTACTAAGTTGAGAAATAATACCAAAGGTAATTAAGCACATTGACTTGGATTCTACCACCTTATTGATATTGTGTAAGTTGAATGCAATTTATACCTAGTGAAACTTCCACAATTTGAGTCTATTGTCCTAACCTTTGTTATGAAAATGTTGGCTAAGGAGCATGTTTGGTTGTGAGGAAAATTAAGCTGATAAAATTTATGATAAAAGATTTGAACCTTAGCACTTAAAGTATAAATGAGAAACAAAAATAATTTACACATGTTTGATTTAGTGAAAAGAAGTAGGAAAGAGTGAAGAAGTGGAGTTTGGAAGTCATGAAAAACGAATGAGAAGCTAAGTCTACAACTTATTTTTTTATGTTATAATATGAATACTTTTTATAATGATTAATTGAAGAATTTTTTTAGTTATCATTATTATTCTAAAATTCTACATATAACAAGACTTAAAATAACACAAATTAAAAAAAATTCAAATATTTGTAAAATTATTAAAAAATTAACAATGATAACATCTAAATAAAAATCAATAAAAACTTTCAAACCTCTTCTCAATTTAAAATTTATATTTTAAATACTAAAATACACCTATTTTATAAAAATAGATTCATATTATTCCGTTAACTGTATTTTCCCATTTCAAAATAAAACTAGAAGCCGCAGTCATGAAATAATAAAGGAAAAATATGAAAAAGCATGCAGAAAGTGCGGTTCATTACTTACCCTTGAGTTATATCCATGGACCAGCCTGAGTGATCACAGATCTGTATAAGGGCATGCTTCCACTCATCAACCTCTTCTGTTGGGTGTCGATTTGGATGGCCATAATGTTTTACAAACGATTTCTTATAAGGGCTGTTATTCCCTTGAGCATATCTAACATGAGTTGGATCCACATGATAAAACAGAGGAATGATCAAGCCAGGGGTGCTCAACATTGCAGCGGCCTCCTTCAGACACCATGCTGAGTCTGCATACCCTTTGGAAAATATAGGAATGCGTATGGCACTGCTCTCGATTGCTCTTTCCAAACTAGGCCAAATCTCTTCACCCTTTTCCAATTTTTCGTCATCTTTATAGACGTTGAGTCCTGCTGCGGAGAGGGCTTCAAAGAGATGATCGACCAGAGTCTTTCTGACATCTTCTCCCCTGAAACTCAGAAACACATGATACCTCTTATTGCTATGGAAGGCAAGCTTAGTTGAGGGAGGATTGTATTGTTCCATCTTACAAATGATGGATCTGAGTAGGAAGGCTTACTAACAATAGAAATAAAACAGAGGATTCAACCTAGAATATCAGATCTTGCACTCAACCATACGAAGATTTGAAAAGAAAGGTTTCCTAACGATAAGAAAGAAAACAAAGGATTCGATCCAAAATCTCAGATTTAGAACTCAACCATACTAATGGTTATCTCTGATCACACATCGCCGTGCCATATCTATTTATAGATTGCAAACTGCAGCCAATATTGACTAACGCGAGCTGCTGCTTTGACTAACTGTTACTCCGTCACTCCAACTTCACTGGCACGGCAGTCGTGCCCGCTTTTATTCTTTCTGTGGCCCGCTCTCATTACTTTTTTCCGTCGTTGGTTTGCTTTTTAATTTTCTCATGTTCCCATGATATCGAAAGCTTTGTTGTCTGTTTCAATCATCTACCCATACAAACTAGCTGCCGTCCTATTCATTTCAATTATATTGAAAGGTTTAATGAGCATGCTCATAGTTTATAAAAGAGATTATATATGTTTTTGTGTGGTAGTATGTTGACTGTCTATTTGTTATTTTTATATGTATTTTTTTTTTTTTATTGATTCAATTAAAAAAAGAGAGATTATTATTTATTTATTGATAATAAATTAAATTATTAAATTATGTGTTGTTTTTTGAAATTATGTCATATTAAAATTTGTTTTGTTTTATTTAAGATAAGTGAATTTTTTTATATCACATATTAGATAAAGATATTTTTTTCTATGTTATATATTGAAATGTATTAATGTGATTTTTCAAATTTGTTTTGGACATTGTTGGGATAGTGTTCTATTTATTTTTATAGGATTGCATACATATTGTTTTAAATGGTTGCATACTTTCAACACCAAAATGAAAAGGATATTTATAAATCCAATAATCTTTGAACTTGTGACAATGTTATGAAGTAATATTTTGACAACCTATGTTCCAATAACATTGAACTTGTGACAATTTTATTAAGTAAGACCTTGAGAGTCTATGTATCCTATATCAATTATCACTTTAGTAATTGTTAAACCCTCTACTCTATGGATTGTCAATGTTCAAGCCACTTTTAGTAGGATTTGTTGTTAGCCACAATAAGTGACAAGAACAACTAGAATTAGTTGTGGCTCTTATGTGTCGCATTTACAATAACAAAGAGATTTTTTTTGTAGAATTATATAACTTTATGGAAATAAAGAGAGGTCAATCAATTGGTTTGCTCTTATTTTTGTAGAATATCATCTACTTCACCTCAAAACAAAGTTCATGCACCCAATATATGAAGGTTGATAAAAATGATACAAAAAGCTACATTAAAATCATCTCAAATCTTTACTAATACAACTTTGCAGACCATTGAGAGGGAATTTTTTTTATCATATGGTTAAAATCTCATTTTTTATGTGATACAAGATTCTTAATCTTTTATAGTTTACAACATAATTACATAAATATGACCATATAATTTAGTCCCATGACCTATCTTATCTAGCCAATCACACATTCCCAACTACATCTTTATCTTCTCAAAATTAGTCCTTTATGTATTATGTAGATGTCGAATTTGATGAGAACCATTTCCATTTAAGCATTACATTTTTTACAGTTCAAAATTATTTTTGTGTCTCATTCATACTATTATATTTCTTTAAATTTGGTGAGTTTAGTGAGAAGACACACTTTACCAATATACTAGGTTATGTAGACTTTGAAAAATGTCATAAGTTTGCCAGCGCCATTTTTCTTGGTCGTCGTCCTTCAATAATTGAATAATTTTAATTATTTAATTATGTTTAATCATATTCCTCTATTGAATAAATATGTTTTAATTATTTAATTAATTCACCTTTCTCATTTCTTTTCTATCTTGATCAATTAAAATAAATTAATCATGTCACTAATTCCCCCTCTTCTTTAATAGTTTAATAAAATATATTATTTATTTAATTATTCCTTTATCACCTTTCATATATAGTTAAATAATTACCATTAATTATTTATCTATTCATGGTCTTTTATTTCCTATATAGTTAAATAATTATCAAAATTATTTAATTATCCCTTGTCACCTTCCCCTATTAAATAATTAATCTAAATTAATTATTTAATGTCTAATTTCTATAGTGAATTTAATTAAATGCTCATCTTTTCATTTTCTCCAATTAAATAATTTTTCCACTTGTCAGTGTCCTCCATTTTCCTCCATTTTTGAATAAATAATTTAAATAAATTATTTATGCACCTCTTTTGGTCAAAGATGCCCTGTCATTAACCCCTATCATAGCCTTCATTGCTATCATAGCCTTCATTGCTATTATAGCCTTCATTGCTATCATAGCTGTCAGGCATCATACCTGTCATGATTCCTCCAAGAATAGCATATTTCTAGTGCATCAATTATGGACCATTGATTTTGGCATCTTTCTAGAAGTTTAATCTTGGCCATCCATTCTGTAACCTCCCTCTCATGCATCCTCCACCATTGCTCTTGGAATCCTTCTAGATGATTAATCTCGGTCATCCATTCGAAAGGTTGTTTATAAAAACAACCTTCATCCTCCATTTTCACCTGAACAACTAATCTTCTCCAATTTTCTTGCTTACTATTTGTAGGTTTTACAAAAGTATTCCAACAAATTTGAGGGAAAAGTTTCATAAGAAGAAGGAGAGCAAGGGAAGTGAATCAACCAATATTGGGAGTAATTTATTTTATGCTTTGCATTTCTAGCTCTCTCCATTATTTTGTATTCTCTTGTTGATGAGGTCAGTATTAGTCTAGAGGTCTTAGCTGTCGCTATTCTAGGCTAGAAACTAAGAAATCCCATCTCACAAGTTACATAAATAGGCCACATTTTAATTTCAATGCTTTCAGAGCTAATTAAAGTTTCATCACTTGACTATGGAATTTTAGCTTTAGAAAAAGGAAAAATATATGTCAAGTAAATCTACATTTATTTAAAAAAAGGAAAGATATGTAAGAAGAATATAAAAATGATGGAAAAGTTTCAATATTACCTTTTTTAAGTAGATAAAGTATGTGTTCCTAAATTGTAAAATTATTCTGCCCAAATAATATATTATGCATGTGTAGTTATTACCAAAAAAAACTCAAGATTGGAGGTTTGACCTTCAAAAACAAACTACATATTACTTGTGTTGCAAACTAACACAAAATAAATAAAGGAAAAATTAGAGAAACACAAACATATAAACCACCATCAAGCAAAGAGCAACTCCTTTAACTTACACACTACACAATCTCCATGAGACAATTTACTTCCATTCCTATTTGAATATAAAATGAGCATAGAAATATGGAAGTTATATTAAGGAAATATTTTAAAGTTGCATTAATCATATTGGACTCCTCAAATTTAGCTTTGGAATTAAGTTCTAAAGTTATAATTGAAGGGAATTCACCATCAGAATTTTACCTTCATGTGAGTAAAGAGAGTCTCAAAAGTATTCATGAAAGTTAATGAGAGGAAGTTGTAGAAATTATAAGAGGAATTTTTTGTTTGTAATTATCCCATGATATTTGTAAATTTTATATCATTATTAGGAAATAAAAGCAGGGAAAAATTTAGTGGCGAATCTTCGTTAATTGGCGAATAATTGAAATCGAGACCTCCAAAAATGGCAAATAGTACAAGCTAAAAAGGATGCTAAATCGCCAGGTTTTTTACAAAAATAATTTCGTCTTGATTAATTCGCCTATGCATTATTTTTTAAATGATGCGTCATTGGAACTCATTCGCCAGTAGTTTATACTGTAATTACAAATATTAATTATATTCGCCAGTAATATTATATTCCTACCATTAATTATGGGGCAATATCACCACTAATAATAAATTACCATTTCATTTTAGTGATATTTTAGCCTTGAATAGGGCTTTTATTTATTGCCATCGATTAGCTTTTTAATTGGATGGCTACAGGTTGATTTCGTGACTTATATGCATGCGCATTTTAAAAGGCTTGTTGAGGCTCATAATTTGTTTTGGGTCACAAGATTAGATTTAATCGTGTGGCCCAAAACAAAATTCGGGCCTTAAAAATCCTTTTAAAAGGCACACGCATATAGGTCACGAAATCAACCTGCAACCATCCGATTAAAAAGCTAATTGATGGTAACAATTTCACTTTTCATATAGTCTTTTTTTTATAGTGAGAATTTTAAAAAATGCTTAATCCGTGTGTGCTCCAATGCATTTTCGATAGTGAATTTATGCTTGGTGGCAGGGCTCAACCCGGGGCCATTGCCCTTGACCCCGCAAGGGGTATTGCCCCTTGACCTCCTGAAGGCTTGCTACCTCCTGCCCCGCCTTCAATAATAATAAACAAAAAAATGGGGGAACTAAGCAACCAACTATGCAAATTTTTAAAGGAGAGATTTTCCATTGTAATTAATATTTTTAGTGATTATTCACTAGGATTCGCCACAGTGATTATTATTTTTCCAATTATTCATTAAGATTCATTAAGATTTTACAAATTTTTTAATAATGTGCATAGATTTGCTAGGAAAATTAATATTTTTTTTCAAATAAAGGGAAAGATTCTCTAGGATTTTACATCTTCACAGAGGGGGGGGTTTCTTAAAGTTATCCCTGAATAAAAGTGCATGAAAATTTACCTAAATTACCTTAGTATGAGATCATTCTTACAAAATAATAAAGGTAACAAAATGGATTTGTGGGAATTTTGTATTGATATTGTTTAGAGTCACTCCTCTGCCCACTACTTCCATTGGATTATATATGTGTACTTTATATGTGTGCATACCATCGAAAATAGAACAAAGGGAAAATATGTAGATCAAGCTTGATATCCAATTTCATAACAATACTATGACATTTTAAAAACCTTGAAAATTTGTGTTTCCAATATTAATATTGCTCTATTGATTGTGAGACCTCATGCTTTATAAATTTTTAGTGCCCAAGCCATCTTAAGGGTGGTTTTCCATTAGTCATCAAGAGAATAGAATAATTGGAACACATTGTGGGTCATTTTTTTCTGTAGCAAGTCCAACATAATGTTGGAACTTCAAGGTCCACCAAGGAAGTAGTAGATTAGGTGGTTGAGTTCATTATTGTACACGATCACAATGGCTTTATCAAGAACACTAATCAGAAGCTAACTTACAACCCAAAAATTTGAATTTAGCATAACACATTGTCAAACACATAACTTATTTAATGTTATAATTTTGAATAAACTATAATTCTACCTAGGACCCAATTCCTATTCAAACTAATCATAAAAATAGAAAATAAATAAATAATTTCTATATTCAATATTATGAAACATATTTACAAAGATAAATTTGTACAAATATATAGGCCTCTTAGATGCATGAATCAAGGAATTGACATGTTGAAGAGGTATAAGTTTAATTCTCAATCATTTTAATCCAAAGGTGAATTAACTCAATATAATAGATAAATTTGACACCTAACCACTATCAATTAAGGATTGGTAAAAAAGTGGCAAAACATGAGTGCAATCTTGAGTTCAAGTTTGCACATGCATTATTAGCAACCTAGGCGAGGGAAATTAAATATTTTAATCTCCTAAGTAAGATTAATTAACTAGGTGAAAAATTACACTTAGGATGAACACTATGGAATATAAAAAGATACCAACATTTGTCATTAGCTCATCATCTTAATTTAAAATTGGCCCACCACTTGTTTTCTCAAAAATGCATTTTGCAACAACTGTGGTAGTTGATTTCAATATTTGTTTGTACAAGTTTATTAAAACCAATTCATTTGTTTCAAGAAAATGTATTGAAAAATGAAATGCATCTTTTTCATTAGTAGAAAGGTGCATATGATGATTTCCCAATACATCAATTATGAACTTTCAAAATAAAATAGAAGCTAGAGTTTGTCATTCAACACTTCTTGAGATGCATTTTTATTTTGGTGATAAGTTTTAGCCCAACTCTATACTTTTTTGATTTTCTTGGTGATGTATATGATCACTACATGGAAAGATATAATAGGTTGGAAATTGAAATTGATATGTCAAATTAAAATAATTGGGTTGTTGATTTTCATCTTATCATTATTTTTGGTAACCATGTGTGTTATGTGGCCATGCTTCTATTAATAGCCAAAGTAGATGTTTTCCAAAATCCTCAAAGATCTTTGTAATGATAGACCATTGATGACCCTATCTCTCAAAGCATGATTATATGTTACATTTTGTGTGACATTGAACAAGATTTAATAATTCTATGTAATAATGTGTATGAAATTTCTCTCAAATTATCTTTCTAAGATCAATCCAATAATTTCTCCCTTTTCCAATTTGTCACTATCTAAGAAGACATTTCATTCTACTGTGAAGAGATCTTGAAAGATATGATCAACTAGAGTTTTTCTCACAAATATTCTCTCCTAAAAATTTGAAACACAAAATACCTCTTATTTCTTTGAAAGGAAAGTTTAATTGTGGGATGCTTGTATTGTTTCGTCTTGAAGTTGGAGCTAAAGAGAAGGATTACTACCTAACGATAGAAACAAAATATAGGATTCAACCCAAAATATCAAATCTTGAACTTAACCATATAAAAATGTTTTAAATTTGATCACACACCATCATGCCATATCTAATTGTATATTGCAAATGACAACCAACATTGACCCAAAAAAAAATGAATTAACTAGCATGATAGTTGTGTTAGATTTTATTACTTTTTCGTGTTTAGGTGGCTTCTTAAGTTTTTTTATGTTCATAAGTGAAAAATAAATTAGTCTTAATCTATTTCAACCATCTATGTCTAGAATGATGAAGATTAATATTCTTAACATTTTTGAGAATTAGAAAATCCTATGCTCTTAGTTTTACTGATTTTAATAATTATTATTGGGAGAGAAAGGCTAGTATGTTTTAAATATTATACTCTCTTGTAACATTCTTTGGCTTGCTCAAAACAAATTTATACATTGAGTCAAAGTGCATTTGAGATAATCCAAAAAATTAATGAGTTAAATTGATTAAGTCTAAATATTTTTGAAATATAAAAATATATTTTATTAGTGTATTTCAAAAAATTTAAAACATTTCAGAGTTCAAATTTTGGAGTAAAATTTATAATTTACCTCATTGAATTCCAATACTTTGGTATGACATGCTCTAGAAGAATGATTACTCTAAATTAATCTATTTAGAATTAAGAAAATACAACATAAATATAAAGGAAAATACATTCAAGATAACTGCTATACAATGCTGAAAATTAGCTTCTTTATTTGCAACAAGAGATGTATTGTGTTAGGTTCTTGTTAATGATGTCATGAATGTAATAAATCTTGTTGTAAATAATCAATGTAAGCATTGCAGTTATTTTGAAGAACCATATAATTAAAAAAAAACTCATATGATTGGTATCTAGAAATGCAATTAGAGAACTATTAGTTCTCTTTAAATATTTTTGAACAAACATTTTGTAGGTATTTTCAGAGTGTTTCTTGATACATATAATTTTTCAAGGTCTTGTATGGTACTTTTATACATCCGCACACACTTCAATTCTTAGATGGATTCTACTAATGAGAGTCAATGATCTATAGTTTGATATAAGTACTACTATCCATTTATATTGATATCTTGGAGGATTACTAGTATTCAATTTTTTTTGGAAGACCAAGGGGCTATCAATCAAGAAACATTTATGTGACAAGTTACCGGTAGAAAAAATGAAAATAAGGGTCGCAACATCAAGAGTTAATGACAATAGATACGAGACTTAACAATATACAAGTCATCTAAAATTTGATATTATATTCAAACTCTACTATGACATTGGTTTTAATCTAAATTTTATGAATTGAAATATTAATTTAGAAGATTAATGGACATGATCAAATTTATAGATTGAAAAGAAAAACCCTTCGAATTAATTTAAAATAGAGCTAAAAGTATCAATAAAATAGAAAAACTTAATAAAAAATTTCAATTTCTTTAATTTTTGTTACATTCTAATAATATAAAT